>CM016561.1:5598431-5712179 GCA_003412495.2 Echium plantagineum
ACAAAGGAAACCAGCTCGGGGCGCTCGTTAGTGGATGTGGAACCCAGTACGGGATCCACTAAGAAGACCACTCGAGGAATCTTCTAAAATGGAGCATAGGTCACTCCAGAACAATCTGCCCTCTTCGCTTCTTATTTTGGGGATCTTCTATATCAGTGCTCTTAAGCAAGTCCAAGGTACTTTTCTTGTCTCATTAGCTTGTAGCAGTTTTAAGAGGATATACCTGTTTCCCAACGTCATGGCCTCCCACCTGTAAATCGGTCACATCAATCATCATTACCAACCGAAGGGACCAAGATGGAAAATCTTTACTCATAGGGAGCACCACATGTAACAATGAAGTAGCCTAAACAATCAGCTGCAACTGTTGCAGACAAAGGATATACCTTATCCAGTCATACATGTATATGTTCAGCAACTGAGACTGTGGATCCTTGACAATGAGCTTAAAATTCTCATTCCATTGAGGATTCAGGTTTTTTTTTTCACAGTAGTTTTCTTAGAAGGTGAACTATCTCCACTGAGACTGAGCTTGACGTATGGATCAGATAGTCCATCAGGTCCATTTTCAAGAGTTCGTTGCTCTCACCACTGTCACATGTAATATGCCTACCGGCTTCTTGCAGCTATCCTGTAGAATTAAACGAAGGAGATACATCAGGGTTCAATAGAGGTTGTCATGATGCATTGCTCAAAGCTGCACTTGGAAGATGCTAAATTTTGTAACGAAGTAGTAGATTACGCAGATGCATCAAGTATGGGAATTTCCAGGAACTTTGGCCACAGATAAAGGAGTGATATTTGTTTCTGATAGTCTCCTGCACAAACAACCAAAATCAACAAAATATGTTCGTGATAGTATAAAGCTCCAGGGAGCTTCACATCGAGTACACGTGGAAGTTAATCTCATCATTATTTGAAAGAATTATCCAATATAACACCTGAACATAGCGGTAGAGGCCAGGAAACAGCCATAATGTCTCCACCAAGCACCTTCAGTCCAAAATCTACATTTGGCTGCCAATTGAAGGGGACTGTTAGCAATCCGTTTAAAACCATAAATAAAAATAGAAGCAAGTAGCCTCGATTACCTTCTCCATTAATGTAACCATTATATTCCCCAAAGCAAGGAATGTTGGCACGAGAGGTTGCAAAGTTATCCGTGGTGCTGTAGATACTTGCAAGTCTATTAACTGAAGTGAACAATCTAAATCATTCTCTCAAAAAGTTCCATTATGGAATATTGTCGTATTGATTACTGACCTGAAACTTCACTTGAATTGACGATATTGTCAATCTAACAATTATATTGGATTGCCTGCCCAATACATTACTGGTTCCATGACAAGCTCTTTGTCGTTTGTCTCACAGACTTTCAGACCTGCCAAGAAAAAATTATTAAACATATACTTCTGCCAAACTACTACGGAGTATTACATTCTTATATGTAACAAACATGAACAATTATTTAAGGACAAATCTGAATTGTCCAATATCACACTTGCTTTGCCTTGATACTACACTAGTCACTAGGTACATAAAGTGAAACCGGAGAACATTTCCCTTAGTTTTGAATTAAGAATGGTTTTAGATGATTTAACATTGTAATTACTCGACACCAGTCAATAGATATTGCATATATTTACATAGTCAATGCAAACTGAGCACTTACCATGAAATGTTGGAGGAACACTTCCAAGTGTTAATGTCTCAAAACTCTATGGATTCTACCTTAAACTTTCCAGTATATTCATCAAAGATGGGCCTTGGCTGTGCTTCTGATCATACCGCATATTGCCTGTTAAGTGCCGAAACTAACATTCCGGTGATTCCACAAAAATTCAGCATATCAATCAAATATAAAGTCTACTATAATTACCTTATCAAGGTATGGCCACATATGGCATATAAATTTGTTTAAACCAGTCAACCTGTACATCAGATACATGCGTTGAAGTTTAGAATGAAAAGTAACAAACATTTAAGTTGATAGAAATTCATAAGTCTACTGATGAAAATTACTCTGTCGTAATCAGGCCTCTTCACCCAGAACGGAATCTCCGGCATAAGATCTTCCATTCTTGTAGCGTCAAGCTCTTCAAGCGGCTTCAAAAGCGGGTTCTGTGAACATTCATTTCATACATAAGTTTTTTGCAAGAGTGCCATCGACTTTAAATTATAACCATACCTCCTCTCCCTCGCTCCACCCAACCCAAAAGAATCTATAATGTTTAGGATTGAACTATTGACATTTATACATATAAGTGAGTACCTAACTACTCTACCAAAACTATCACCAAAATTGACCCGTTCTTTTTCAATAGCTAAAACTCAAAACACTTCAAGATGACTAAAAACCGAAAAATCGGTCCATATCCACATCAAAACAATTCAGCTGGATATAACAAGAAGTTGGCAAATATTCAATTATAAAACCACAGTTAGCAGATAATCAAAACATTATTACTGGTGCAGAAAACAACTCATGCATAATGCATTGATGTAAGTATATAGCATAACATAGATATGAATACTAATACATGATCAATACCTCAACATCAACCGGCTCGGAATATATGAAGAAATAGAAACCAATAACAATTCCAACAAGAGAGCCAATTCCAAACCCAAGAATTCCCAGAATAATACCTAAAAACCCCATTTCTTGTATTGTTTCTGCAAACTTAAACCAAACTTAAGTTTGCAGAAACAGGGGATGAATGTGAAGTGAAATAACAATGGTCTTAAATGAACAAAAACACAAAAATTGAAGATGGGTTCTCTAGATAAAATCAAGGCTTGGATCACACGTAACGAAAGAGACAAACGAAACAACCAAATGGAAGTTCTTTAGCTTAGAAAACATCGGACAAACAATATGAAACACAAAAGTACAAGATGTCTCTTAATATTTGCATAAAAAACATCATATTTGAGTCGCTTTCCGAGGACTAGGAAATGGAAACGAAAACGGTAATGTGTAGTGTAGAGTATGATTTTTATCGTATAATGGTATTTCAAGAAATTGGAATTAAATTATGCTTGGCGAAATAAATGTTGCATTATCGAACTGGATTTAACGCCATGTTAACTAGATATTCTTAATGGCAAAGCATCTTAATGAATTCTTGATTGTAGCAACTTATTTGGCCTCGAGCCCTCGACAGTTGACAGTATATGACTGTTAAAAATGTTGATACATTTATTATGTAAACACTCATTTTTAGATGTTTGATTGTTTTTTTAAAATTGTTTTGGTTTTCTTACTTGTTTAGTCTTCCAATTTTATATTCCAATCGAAAAAATTCCAATTTCTTACTTGTAAACACTCATTTTTAGATGTTTGATTGTAGCAAATAGTATCTAGTTTTTTTGTTAATTTGTTAAGTTGTTGTTTCCAATCGAAACATTTTCGTTTCTCTTGATTGAGAAGTTGGCCGATTCTTGAATATGATACGTAGTAAATTTGTTAGAATTTTTTTTGATTTTAGCACTTCTTTCCAACTTAGCATAATCGTTACCAAGCTACTAATACTCTCTCCGTCCCTAAGTGATTGATACATTTTGACTATACGTTGATCAAATTTTATAATTCTCATTAAACAATAGTAAATATTGTAGTCATATGATATCCTGTTAGATTCATCTCAATGTATATTTTTGAAATATTAACTTCTTATAATTTTCTCATATGTAGAATATGAGATATTTATGTTTGAAATCGTGTTTTGTTGACCATTAGGAGTCAAAATGTATCAATCATTTAGAGACGAAAGGAGTAATACATTTGCTGAACCAGTCAAATACTAAATATATTTCAAACATTATAATACAAATCAATAATATATAAAATTTAAAGCATAATAAATACTCCATATTAAATAGGATTTGGCTGAGAAACCCTGATAATATACCTTATTTGGTCATTGTAGCTTGTAAGATCACAAATTATAATATATTTAAAAGTTCAATAGATATCAGTTCTTGAACATTTTTTAATAGTAAAAATTAGATATCCCTCCCCAATTTTGTTTGTGGGGATTCATATTTTGTTTAGCTAAATAGTAGTATTCAGTTATCCAAGCTAAACAATATTTTGACACAATTAATAATCGCTCCGTTCCTAAATAATTGGTTCATTTTGACTTTCATGATCAACAAAATACGATTTAAAATGCAAATATCTTTTATTGTACATGCAAAAAAAATTCTAAAAAGTTGATATTTCGAAAATATATGTTGAGACGAATCAAACAAGATCTCACATGACTACATTATTTCTTATCGTTTAATGAGAATTCTTGATCAAAATTTCGAAGTTAACCATAAAAGTCAAAATATACCAATCATTTATGAACGGAAGGAGTATTTGTTTAGATATTATATACACCCTCCGTTTTTTATGTTGTTATTATAGACAAAAAAAAAATATTTTAAAATATATGTCATTTTAAATATATATACACCCTCCGTTTTTTATGTTGTTAAATAACACCGGTCAATAAAATGGTGTAAATAGTAACAATAACATACATACGCCACCGAATGACTAAACTAAACACATTTTCACTCTTTCTTCTTCATCTTCATCCATTATCACCACCATCACACAACCACCCCCCCCTTTCTAACCTCCATTTCCATAAAATAATTCTTAGTTGATGTGAAAGTTGTTATAATGACAGGGAAAAAAAACGGAAGTAGAACAAATTATTGATATACAAAAATTTGTAATTTATGATGTATATATTGTTATTTTCATACAAACTAATGAAAAAACATGTTTTTTTTTACTAGATTACAAAAAACTAACATCGTAATTCATAACAGTGCTTTAAACGAGCAGAATGTGAGCGGGTACCTGGTTACCCAGTCCGATTACGAATATGTTACCCAATCCGGTCCCGTTGTCTAGCCCAAATTTGAATGTGGACTATATTAAATTGGAGATTGTTTGGTTAAAAAATTTATTTGTGGTTAAAATTTAAAATATGTAATAAAAAGATATTTTATTTATTTATTATTGAGTAATTTGTCTAGCGGTATCAAGTTTACTTCATAAGTTATCACGTAAAATAATTACACGAGTACTTCACAATCAAACTGTGTTTTATCAAACCCCACAAATAGCCAATTTCGAATTATATGGTCCATTAAAAAGTCTAATCGTTGCCAACAGATTCTAGAAAAAGTCCAATTCATTCTAATTGATGAACAGATTCTAAAAAAAAGTCTAATTGATGAACAACTCATATTCTTATTGCACAGTAATCGAGTAATTTGTCTAGCGGTCTGAAGTTTACCTCCATAAGTTATCACGTAAAATAATTACTTGAGTACTGCACATTAAGAATATGAGCTGTTCATTAAACTGTGTTTTATCGAACCCGACATATAACGAATTTTGAATTACGTGGTCCATTAAAAAAGTCTAATCGTTGCCAACATATTCTAGAAAAAATCCAATTCATTGCTAATATAAACATCAAGGTATTCAGTTATATGTTGAATTACCCAATATAAACATCAAAGTCAAATTGTCTAATTGGAATTTGGACTAATTACAGAGATGATCACCTATATATATTTATCAAAATATTTTCAGTCGATCATTGTGATTCAAAACATTCTAGTCGATCACCTATTTTTCGAAAGTGTTAGTTGATCAAATAATCTATCAACAAATCGTTGAAGTTATCATATGAGAAACACATTAGTTTTCATTTATGATGTGTTTTATCATTTCAGTTATTCATAAGTTTAACAAAAGTAATTAATGTGAGGGATAATCACAACTCTTTCAAAAAGTCCAAATTGATAACAGAGCATGAAGTTTGTCAACACCACAAATTCCGAACTAAATATTGCAGAATCAAAACCACATACCTACTCTTTTCAAGAAATCAAGAACTCAAGTGGACGTGCATTTGCAAATTGCAAGCAACAATTTGTCATCTCAACTCTCACCAATTTAACAATCAAATACATTTGCACTATCATCTTCTATTTTGAGGCGGCGCATGAGAAAGCCTTGGGGGCTTTCGACGAATTTGGACAAGGACCCATCCAGTCACTCAAATTTCTATCATGTTTGCTAGTATTTTTATTCGATCATTTACACGTAATTTTAATTTAATTTATATATAATTAGCAACGGGGAAATTTTTTTAAAAAGAAATTTAACGCCCATATGGCCATATTCTCCATAATTGTAATTTTTAAGAGGAAAATTTAATGAAAATATTTATTTTCTATAAATATTATATACAAAAACTATTCATCGGTATCAAATATATATATCTTCATTTTTTAAAAGTAGCTTTGCAGAGATGTTATGTTATTATGCACATTACTTTAACCTTAGTTAATACTTCATCCTTTTCTTTAGTCGTCATTATAGCTTTTTTTCACGTCAATTAAGAAACGATAACACTTTACACATATATCCATAATTAATGAATAATTATACTCCCTGTGTATTAGTATTTATATTTTAATAATACATTAAGTAGGGGCTTAAAAGGAAAAATAATATTAAACAGTGCATTGAAATTGTAAAATTTCAACTAAAAAATAGGGGAGTAACATATAATAATATAAAATGTTATGGGTATTTGTTAAAGTAATTTCTTAGGACTTGATCAATTTTCTTACATGTGCAATTGATGATAAGTAGTTAAACACATAACCTTTCGGCGTAACAAATTAATAAGAAATCGGATCCTAAGATAAAACCTTTATTTACGTATCTAAATACCTAAATAAGAAATTGTGGTTATTATCGTTTTGATCATTTTGAAATGTCAATGATATCGATTGAGAGCAGCAAATATCTAAAACCCACACCTATAGGCTATATATAATGCCCCATATGCAACCTGGATAATGTTCTCAATCTCTAATCAGAACAAACAAGATCAACTCCTAAAAGATTGTAAGGCAATGGATCAAAACTATCCCATTCTATCCTCAATCCTAGGCTTCACAATATTTTCATTTTTGTTTGTATTCTTACTCTTAAGAAAGCCAAAAAAGCTTCTTCTTCCTCCAGGGCCTTATCCTCTCCCCATAATAGGAAATCTTCACATGCTTGATGTTGTCAAACCTCACCAATCTCTAGCCAAACTCTCACAAAAACATGGTCCTATTATGTGCCTAAAATTAGGACAAGTAACAACTATCGTCATCACTTCACCACTCATGGCTAAAGAAGTTCTTCAAAAACAAGACTTGGCTTTTTGCAACAGATACGTCAGAACCGCAGGGGAAGCACTCCACCATAATCATTCCTCTGTCATTTGGTTGCCCGTGGCACAACGTTGGCGTCTCCATCGACGAATCATGAACTCCAACCTCTTTTCTAGCAGCAAGCTTGACGCAAACGAGCACCTGCGTTTGAACAAGGTTGAGGAGCTCATCGAGTACTGCAAAAGGAAAAGTCAAACTGGTGAGGCTGTGAATATTCGATCTGCTGTTTTTACGACTATGGTAAATTTGATATCCAATTTGATCTTCTCGAAAGACTTGAGCGACCCTTTTCATTTGGAAGCTCAGGATGAATTCAAGACTTTGATTAAAGATAATGTGGAAATAATTGGGAAAAATAATATGGGGGATTTGTTTCCAGTGCTTAAGAAGTTTGATCCTCAGGGCATAAAGGCACACATGGAACATATACTTGGTCAATGTCGTAAAGTTTTTAGTGACTTGATTGATGAACGTTTGGAACAAACAAAATCTCAACCTAGTGTTGTATACAATGATGTCTTGAATATTCTTTTGTCCGCGATTGATCAAGAAGAAGATCCAGAAGAATTTGATAAAGATCAATTTTGGCATTTGTGTGTGGTATGTCACTTACTCGTTTCAGTAGACTCTTAACAATTTTCATACTAATTATTTACAAATTCTATTGCTTCATTCTCATTACATTATGTACTATCTAACTACTATACTTTAACATAAAACAATAATTCTAAAGTCAAAAGGGCATTAGTGAACCTATAAGCTTCAAAATAACTTAAATATGACAATCAAAACAATACTCCCTCCAATCCAAAAATATTATCTTTCTAAACATTTCACATACATTAAGAAGCAATCATTACATTCAGAATTTCCATCTATACCCCTATAAAGCAATCATTAATAATCCACTTTTCAATTAACTATATGATACAATCATTACTTTTTAGGGATATTAAGAGAAAAAGTGATACATTGTGCATTGATTTATGTAAAAAGACAATATTTTTGGATATTCTTGAAATGTCTAGAAAGACATTATTTTTGAGAACTAAATAATAACCTCGACCTACTTTATGGGACATTTTGGGCAATTGACTAAAAAATCTATCACCAATCAAATATTAAAAATTATTAAAGACCCCATTAAAAGAACCCTAAATGTAATCCTTAAGCATTGATCGGATTGTTGCAATAGTGTTCATCGTTGGTTACATCTTGATATGTATAGGATTTATTTTCTGCCGGAATCGACACAATGACGGATACAACAGAATGGGCAATGTCAGAATTACTTAGAAATCCAGAAACCATGAGAACATCCAAAGAGGAGCTTGTCCGAATGATTGGAAAGAGTAAACAACTCAAAGAAGTTGATATTGCTCGTTTGCCTTATTTGTCGAGTATCATAAAGGAAACTCTAAGGCTACATCCACCAGCACCACTCTTGATCCCCCGAAAAACAGAGGAAGCAGTTCAACTATGTGGCTATACTATCCCAGAAAACTCCCAGATTCTAGTAAATGTTTGGGCAATTGGAAGAGATTCGAAGATTTGGGAACATGGCTCAGAGTTTCGACCCCAAGTGTTTTTGGAGTCGGAGATTGATTTTCGAGGTCGAAACTTTGAGCTTTTACCTTTTGGAGCAGGCAGAAGAATTTGTCCAGGTTTACCACTAGCAGCGAAAATGTTGCCATGTATTTTGGGATCATTGATAAACGTTTTGGAATGGAAATTGGATGGCGATATATCCCCCCAGGAACTGGACATGGAAGAAGGCCCTGGCATTACATTGCCTAGGGCTCATCCTTTAAAAGCCATACCATGTCCCCTCTAAATAAATACTCCCTCCGTCCCTAAAAGATTGTCATATTTTGACTTTTGGTAGTCAACAAAACACGATTTAAAATATAAATATATATTATTCTATATACGAAAAAATTATAAAAAGTTAATATTTCAAAAATATATATTGAGTCGAATCTAACAAGGTCCCACAAGACTCTATTATTTCTTACTCCCTCCGTTCTCTTTTACTTGTCGTCCTAGCCTTAAATTTTTGTTTCTAAATAGTTGTCGTTTTAGCATAATTAATTACAAATTTATATTTTCAATGTTCCTTTTAATTACTTTTTACTTTGAATTTATCAACCAACCAATTATATAGTCTCAATTGATTGTAATTTTACATTTTCAATGTATTTTTTGACTCTCTTTTACTTTTTCTTAATCTATGTGCAAATGGCTAGAACGATAAGTAAAAGAGAACGGAGGGAGTATTGTTTAATGAGAATTCATGATCAAATTTTGTAATGTTTGACTAACAAAAGTAAAAATGTGACAATCTTTTAGGGACGGAGGGAGTATAAATAATGTGTGTCCTTCTATATTACTTTTGTAACGGAAGATCTGCAACCGCTACTCGTAGAGTGTGCATTTGGTCTATATTACTATTATGCAGTGAAATGTTATGTTTTACGAGTACTTTTTACTCCATTACCATAGTTATTATGTACAAAACGCATGGCATGGTACTTGGTAATGTATTGGCAGATTTGTTGCATAATTGTGTAAGCACGAAACTGAATTAATTCTTTACTTTATAAGTGCAAAACATTAAGTAATTGTTTTCTAATTTTGATATAATTAAGTAATTGTTTAATTTCCGTCAAAATCCCTCCTTACGGTTCTCCACACGATGTTCACATTTTAATACCCCTAAATCCCTAATTCCCATACAATCTCTATACAAAATATATAAATAATGCCTTTGACATCTTATCAATACATCCAAATTCATATATCTATTATAACACATCAATTTTATTTGAACACTTAGAAATTCAAAACAAATAAAATATAGAATAGATGGCGTCTAAAAGAACTAATGCAGTGGTCTTGATATGTTTATTAGTGGTAATAATAATGTTGAATATACATGTTAGCAATGCAATACCAAATTGTGTTACAACTTGTATGCCAAGTTGCATGCAACAAGTCCCAGGAAGCTTGTCAGCCTGCCTGCCAACAATATTGCCAACAAATTCAATAGACTATCTAATTAATCTAATTATATTTCAACGTTCATTATCCTCATGATCGATCTGAATATCATTTTGGTTTGAAGAGAGCAATTTTTGCGACCCCAAGGATATAATGTTATTTTGTAATATTATCTGGATCCTTAATATATAGTACGCAAGATTTTTATGTTCAAGATTTATATGTTCAAATAGAGTGATAGAGTATCATCAAGATTTTTTTTTGTATACAAATTCATGTGGTACACACAAAAATTAGCTGTGTAATACTCCCTCCATCCCTTTATTTTATAACCATTTTGACTTTTTGGGTCAAACTTCGAAAATTTTGACCGTAAATTTTTATTAATCGATAAGAAATAATATAGTTATATTGGATCTTGTTAGATTCCTCTCAATATATATTTTTGAAATATCAAGTTCTTATAATTTTTAAACATGTAAAATTAAAAATATTTACGTTTTAAGTCGTGTCTCGGAGACCGTGAAAAAGTAAATGGTTCTTATAAAAAGGGATGGAGGGAGTAATAATTTTGTATCCATATACAATATAAATTGATATGAAGTACAAGAACAACTATTGAATAACGAGGTTGAAATTATATGGAGTATTTCGTGTTACTCCATAAGCTATCATGTAAATTAATTACTCGAATATTGCACAATAAAAATATGAGTTGTTCATCAAATTGTGTTTTATCAAACATGACAAATTTCGAATTACGTTGTCCGTTAAAAAAGTCTAATCGTTACCAACATATTCTAGAAAAAGTTCAATTCATTGCCAACAGATTCTAGAAAAAGTCTAATTCATTGTCAATATAAACATCAAGGTATTCAGTTATATGTTTGAATCACCCAATATAAACATCAAAGTCAAATTGTCTAATTCGAAATGGACTAATTACAGAGACGATCATCTATATTTATCAAATGTTTTCAGTCGATCACCTATGATTCAAAATATTCTAATCGATCACCTATTTTTCGAAAGTGCTAGTTGATCAAATGCTTTATCAACAAATCTTTGAAATTATCATATGAGAAACACGTGACTTTTGATTTATGGTATCTTTTATCATTTCAGTTATTCATAAATTCAATAAAATAATTAGTGTGAAGGATGATCACAATTCTTTCAAAAAGTCCCAGTTGATAACAGAACATGAAATTTGTCAAACACCACAAATTCAGAACTCAATTATCAGAATTTAAAACCACATACCTGGAAAGACAATTAATATGTGTGGACTATTTTTGAACAAGTGAATGAAGCAATCAGCTCAAAACTCTCTCTCAAACCCTCTGTTCTCATCACCAAAACCCTTTGCCGCCTCATTTTCATCTCCCACATCAGATCCACTCGCCGTAACAAGAAAACGAGGCCGTGAAGATGATGAAGAGGAGCTTATCGAGTGGGCATCATCATCAATCCCGCCTCACAAAAAACTGAGAAACGAGTTCGCTCTCAATCCTTCTCAGGCTGTGATACATCAAAGCTCTGTTCCACAGAGGCTTTCTCGCCATCTCCCACCTGCCTTACCATTGCACGCGTCTAGCATCTCGAATTGCGATGACAAAGCTGAGTTATTGAAGCCAAAACATAAATTGTTGGTTCGAATCGATAACAATAATGGTAGCAAGCCTGAAACCAGGGAGGAATCGAAATCTGAATTGGGCATAATCATGTCGGGAGCTAAAGTCGATTACATCAAGGCGAACGAGACATCGCTGCTGCAAAACAGTTCTATTGCACCTGAACCTACTAATCATGTTGCAACAGGAACAAACAAGCCTGCTTTAAAGGAAATTCCTACAATTCTTTTTGCAAAGAGTGGTGAATTTATTTCTGTCAAACTCAACAATTCAATTTCTTCTCAGGAGGTTAGTGAAACTTCACTTGATAACTCTCGCTTAATTGCTTACAAAGTTAAAAACTCAGGGAAAATCTTAAAAATTGATTCTAGAATTATCAATCCTCCTTCTATCGCTAAGACTTCGATTAAAGTAATTGATGATGTTAGTTGCTTACAACAAAAAAATTCTGAATATAGTGCTGAAAATATAGTTGTGGTTAGTTGCAATAATGCTGAGGAGAAGCTTATTGAGCCCACTAGTTTAAATTGTTATTTAACATCAAAACTAGATGCTATGTTACACTCAAACCCGCTAAAAAATCTTCCAAAAGAACTACAAAAAATTAGTTCACATAAGAAGGCTTGCCGTTTTCTTTTAGAAGAAATAAATTTAGTAAGTTTGAACTCTTCTAATGATATACATCATATAACCAATAAAATTAACTTCCTGGCCCAATCCCCTAATTCAAAGAACATTGAGGATAATATGGATAATAGGCACCCACAAAATGAACTAGGCGATATCTCTGATAAAATAGTTAGTCTTAAAATCCCTGTTAGAATTGGTAAGAAACGCAAGAGGGTTGTAGAAGACTTTAGGAGTGATGCATTCAATATCAATGATGGATCAATCATGGAGGAATCGCAACGCCCTGCTAAAAGATCTAGACATAGGAGCTATCAAAGTTCTTCTTTTAATATATCTCATCATTTTGAGGATTTGCCTCGACTAGAAACAGCCACAGATACGGGTGAGTTCACACGCCAAGAGTTATTGGACTGGCTTGGTACGGACCGTGCTCAGTGGGTGGATGAAATGGTCACTCTAGCAGCCCTCCACAACTTGAGTCTTCAGGAGATAATTGATTTACACTTGGATAGGGCGTTGCATGAGTTGCCAGGGAATAATCAGCAACAGATGATGGATCAATTGCCCTTACATAACCTTACCAATGTCATAAGAATGGATTATCGCTCGGAATGGACTGCCCTAAAACAACAACTCGGACAGAGGAAGGCTATGGATGATACTCCCACTCTTCGAGCACCTCCAGAAGCACAGCCCAACAAACGGGCAAAGATGAGGAAATTTCAAAGATCACCTCCTACCAGGGTGCTCACTCTTGAGGAGCTCTTAGCTCCTTCCAAAAAAGGTATGCACTTAAACCCCCTAATAAATGCCGTACATCCTTGCCATCATCATATCACCTTGTTTTGTAATCATATGTTGGATCCTGACATAGATTATTCCTTAATTATACATAATCTCCAGCTGAGGGTTTTGGTGGTTGTCTCTCAACAACCCCACTATCCTCCTTAATCTTTTAAGCTGGAACTGTCGTGGAATTCGTTCTTCTACGACAGTTAAGTTGTTAACTTCCTTTACTAACTCGTACAAGCCTGATATTTGTTTTATTATGGAAACCATGGGACCTAAACACATAGTAGATAACTTACTAAAAAAACTACATTATTCCCACTCTTATGGCATAGATTCTTGTGGGAAAAGTGGGGGTATCTGGATAGGTTTAAATTCTAATGTCCAACACTCTTTGCTAGTTAATTCACAAAATATGTTTTTATTTACTATTCACACGGAATCTTTAGAACCTTGGTATCTTGCACTCATTTATGGACATCCTAGCCTTCAACATAGACAAAGGACGTGGTCTGATATTTTTAATAATTTAAACCCTTACTCTGACAAACCCCTTATTATTTTAGGCGATTTTAATCAAATCCTTTACCCTTCGGATAAATATCCTAAACCGCCATCTTTTATTTCGGGTAATTCTTATCTTTTTAACCTTCTTCATGCCCTAAATTTACATGAACTTAAACAAATAGGTAACAAATTTTCCTGGTCAGGAAAGCGAAACAATATTATGGTTTATGAAAAATTAGACAGATGTTTCCTAAATAACCAATGGGGTGACCTTTTTCCTAATGCCTTTTCTAAGCTATTGCCTATTCAGGGGTCGGACCATGGGCCTCTCCTTCTTTATACTAAAAATCTTTTATATAAAACAAATAGCTCTTTCAAGCTTGAAAAATTTCTTGCTAAATTTCAAGATTTTCATCTTTTACTCCAACAATCTTTAAATGCTCCTTTCACTAATTGTTCACCTTCTTACAGTTTTTACCACAAACTGAAAATTTTCAAATCAAAACTTAAGCTTTGGAATTCTTCTCGTTTTGGTAACATTCATTCTCAAATTAAAAATTTGCAAGCTCTTCTAGCAAAATATCAAAACTGCCCGCAAATACCAAACCATAGTTCATTAGAATTGCATCTTAGATCCCAACTACATGACATCCTTCTATTTGAACAAATATATTGGCATCAACGTTCTCACCTTAATTGGTTAGAAAATGGAGACATCAACTCTCATTTCTATCATGCTTATGTTAACCATAGATCTAAGACTAACACTATTTTAGAATTGACTGATGATCATAACAAACTAATCACTGACGAACTTGATTTACAAAATCACTGTAAAGCCTTTTTCTATTCTCTTTACAACCCTTGCCCCAATACTAATTCAGAATATGATACTGACCGTGACAACCCAATTAACTTGATTACCACCTCTCTAACGGAAAATCAAAAACACTCTCTCTCAATTCCCTTTGCTGCAGACGAAATTAAAAATGCGTTATTCCAAATGCATCCTAATAAATCTCCGGGCCCGGATGGTTTTCATGCGGAATTCTTTCAGGAAAATTGGCATACTCTGGGCCCACATATTCTCGCCTCCTCACTTGATTGTCTTAATAATGGAAATTTCTTATCCGAACTAAATACTACCTTTATCACTCTTCTCCCCAAAAAACCCAACCCTAAAAGTATTAAAGACTTTCGCCCCATTAGTTTATGTAATGTTCTTTATAAATTAATTACTAAAGTTTTAGTTAACAGATTAAAACCATTTCTTTCAACACTAGTTTCACAACATCAAAATGGCTTTATCTTTGGTCGATCCATTCGGGAAAATATTGTTTTAGCTCAAGAACTTACAAATCATATACGCATCTCAAAATCCAAAAAATTTGGTCTTGCAGCTGTAAAAATAGATATGAGTAAAGCTTTCGATAGAATATCTTGGTCTTTTCTTTTGCAAACTTTACACAAATTAAACTTTCCCCAAAATTGGATCACACTCATAACTAAATTATTGACTACTATTCAATATTCAGTCATAGTCAATGGCCATGTTACTACACCATTCTCTCCAACAAGTGGACTCCGTCAAGGAGATCCACTCTCCCCCATCCTCTTTTCCCTATGTACAGAGGCACTTTCGGCAGCCTTATTACACTCACAACACCGCAACCAACTCACTGGCATCAAAATATCAAGAAACAGTCCACAAATCTCCCATCTCCTTTTTGCTGATGATAGCTTCTTTTTCCTTAAGCTAAATAAGAAATCTATCACCAACTTTTCTGCTATCCTCCGCACATACTGTCATTTCTCGGGTCAACAAATTAACATGGAAAAGTCTAATATAGTTTTTAGCCCTCATACCACCCCAGCAAAAAAATTAAAAACCCTCTCCTCCTTACCATTTTTAGAATCCTCATTCTTTGGAAAATATCTAGGCATATCCTTAGATATACACACCCATAAACCACAAATCTTTGAAAGTTACATATCCCAAATCCGTTCTGCCATTACGGCTTGGAGCTCAAAATTTCTTAACCAAGCAGGCAGAATTACTCTTATTCAATCCATCCTCACCAGCATCCTCATATACCCAATGTCCATATACTCTTTTCCAATACATATCATCACAAAAATTGAATCACTCTTTGCCAATTTCCTATGGAATCAACATATGCTCCCTAAGCTTCATTGGATTAGCTGGAATTTCCTTAAGACTCCAAAAAACTTAGGAGGGCTAGGTTTCAAAGATCTTCGGGACTTCAACACTGCTCTCTTAGCCAAAACATGCCTGTCCATACTTAGTAAACCACAATCACTAGCTTATAACATTCTCAAGCCTAAATATTTTCCTATCACAAAACTTCCCTATACTTTTAACAAACCAACAATTTCATATTCCTGGAAAAGCTTAGTTTCAAGCCTTCAGGTGCTCAAACCTCATATTCAACCTACAACCACGAACATTCACCTAATCAATGTCTGGCAGGATAATTGGCTTCGTCTCCCACACACATTTTCCACCACAAAATACCACATACCTGGCACCTCACCCACCTTTGTTTCAGATTTCCTTAGCCCTGATCATACATGGAACAAAACCATTCTACAAGCTACCTTTCCCCCTGTTCTGGCAACACACATCATGAAACAATCCATTCCCAATGATAGTCTAGACATTATTTTCGCTTTTGCCAAAAATCACACCCTTCCTTCTACCAAACAAATTTATTTGCACTTAAGGCGGACATCTTCTCCTATTCCTAAACCTCCCAAGTCCTTATCCCGCATCCCTCTTCACACATGGAAACATTTATGGAAAATGAAAATTCCTCACAAAATTCAGCTCTTCACATGGAAACTTCTTCACAATAGGCTACCCACCACACCTAATATAGCATTACGTACCAAGAAACATATCAATACTGTTTGTGTCATGTGTGGATGTAACCAAGAGGTGATTGATCACCTCTTCCGTTTATGTCCGAAACTGACACAATTTTGGTCCTCCTTTCACTCCTTTTGCTTTCATTCCTCATATACCAACATCACAAATATTCTCGTCCGAGCTATTAGGAGACCCTCAACCAGATATGATTTATCCAATTCCCCAACCATAATGCTCCTTTGTAACATTTGGAGTATATGGTTATACCGCAATCATCTTATACATACCCACAACTATTTTCACCTCTCTCAACTTATAGCTTTGCGAAACTCAATTCTTCAACAGTGGAAAAGCATCAGTCATATCAGTCAGAAAACTAAGAATTCTCGCACCACATCACATATACACCAAATATCCTCTGCTCACCTAATTCTTCCAACATCTAACTCCTATACAATCTTCTTTGATACCAAATATTATCCCACACTACACATCCAAATCCGAGGTTCCTACAATAACAATGAATTAACCTTTCAGAACTCGATTCAGATAGAGCATATATCCTCCACGGACCACATTCACTACCCCCAATATATACTACAAGCCATTATATTTAGTTTATATCTTGCCTCATATAAACCCCCGCATAACAACCAAAGTTATTCTATATATCTTGTGTTTGATCTGCTACTTTCTCAGATACTAGCTAGAAAGATACTTCACATCTTCCAAACAACGGAATGGAGCACAGTTTTGAAGTCTTACATGCAGCAACCTACGGATATATATATTAGGTTATCATCTTTTGTAATTTCGGATGCACTACAGAATGCATCCTCGGAAGTTAGATCTAATTTTCGTACCTAGGATAGATCTAATGGTTAGACTAGGATGGTTTGCAAGCTTGTCTCAGCTCCTATATGTTCTTTTGTATGCTAACATTGCTCCACATGTTGTATCCCTTTGAATGTTAATATAATGTGAATTATCAAAAAAAAAAAACCACATACCTACTTTTCTTAAGAAATCAAGAACTGAAGTGGACGTGCATTTGCAAATTACAAGCAACAATTTGTCATCTCAACTCTCACCAATTTAACAATCAAATACATTTGCACTATCATCTTCTATTTTGAGGCGGCGTATGAAAAAGCCAAAAAGGCTTGGGGGTTTCGACGAATTTGGACAAGGATCCATCCGGTTATTACTGAAATTTCTATCAAGGTTGCTAGTGTTTCTATTCGACCATTTACACGTAATTTTAATCTACTTTATATATAATTAGTAACGGGGAAAATTTTAAAAAGAAATTTGATGCCCATATGGCCATATTCTCCATAATTATAATTTGTAGGAGGAAAATTTAATGAAAATATTTTATACAATAACTATTCATTAATATCATCAAATATATATATCTTCATTTTTTCCAAGTAGTTTTGCCGACATGTTATGTGATTAACTGATTATGCACATTACTTTAACCTTAGTTAATACTTTATCCTTTTCTTTAGTTGTCATTATAATTTTTTTCCACTTCAATTAAGAAACGATAATACTTTACACATATACCCAAAATTGATAAATAATTATATATGTATATTAGTATTCTATGTTTAATACATTAAATAAGGACTTTAAAAGAAAAGAAAAATTATTAAACATTGCATTGAAATTATAAAGTTTCAACTACAAAATAGGGGAGTAACATATAATAATATAAAATGGTATGGGTATTTGTTAAAGTAATTGCTTAGGACTTGATCAATTTTCTTACATGTGCAATTAGTGATAAAGTAGTTAAACACCTAATTTTTCGGTGCATCGAATTAATAAAAATCGAATCCTAGTGTTAAGATAAAATTGTTATTTAGGAATCCAAATACCTAAATAAGAAATTGTGGTTATTATCGTTTTGATCATTTTGAAATGTCAATGATATCGATTGATAGCAGTCAATTGCAAATATCTAAAACCCACACCTATATATAATGCCCCATATGTAACCTGGATACTGTTCTCAATCTCTAATCAGAACAAACAAGATCAACTCCTAAAAGATTGTAAGTCAATGGATCAAAACTATCCCATTCTCTCTTCAATCCTAGGCTTCACAATATTTTCATTTTTGTTTGTATTCTTACTCTTAAGAAAGCCAAAAAAGCTTCTTCTTCCTCCAGGGCCTTATCCTCTCCCCATAATAGGAAATCTTCACATGCTTGATGTTGTCAAACCTCACCAATCTCTAGCCAAACTCTCACAAAAACATGGTCCTATTATGTGCCTAAAATTAGGACAAGTAACAACTATCGTCATCACTTCACCACTCATGGCTAAAGAAGTTCTTCAAAAACAAGACTTGGCTTTTTGCAACAGATACGTCAGAACCGCAGGGGAAGCACTCGACCATAATCATTCCTCTGTCATTTGGTTGCCCGTGGCACAACGTTGGCGTCTCCATCGACGAATCATGAACTCCAACCTCTTTTCTAGCAGCAAGCTTGATGCAAACGAGCACCTGCGTTTGAACAAGGTTGAGGAGCTCATCGAGTACTGCAAAAGGAAAAGTCAAACTGGTGAGGCTGTGAATATTCGATCTGCTGTTTTTACGACTATGGTAAATTTGATATCCAATTTGATCTTCTCGAAAGACTTGAGCGACCCTTTTCATTTGGAAGCTCAGGATGAATTCAAGACTTTGATTAAAGACGTTGTGGAAATAATTGGGAAAAATAATGTGGGGGATTTGTTTCCAGTGCTTAAGAAGTTTGATCCTCAGGGCATAAAGGCACACATGGAACATATACTTGGTCAATGTCGTAAAGTTTTTAGTGATTTGATTGATGAACGTTTGGAACAAACAAAATCTCAACCTAGTGCTGTATACAATGATGTCTTGGACATTCTTTTGTCCTCGATTGATCAAGAAGAAGATCCAGAAGAATTTGATAAAGATCAATTTTGGCATTTGTGTGTGGTATGTCACTTACTCCTTTCATTTTACTTCCGTCCACATAGACTCTTAACAATTTTCTTACTACTTATATTTATAAATTCGATTGCTTCATTCTCATTACATTATGTACTATCTAGCTACTATATTTTAACATGAAACAATATTTCTAAAGTCAAAAGGGCATTAGTGAACCCTATAAGCTTCAAAATAACTTAAATATGACAATCAAAACAATAGTTATTACGCAATATCCTAATCAATAGGAGTATAATTTTAATTTCCATATCTTTTGTGATGTTAGTAGATTAGTTGACTTCTTGGTGTACGTGTCAAACATGATGATTGAGTAATCTTTACCCTACTCAATATTTTAAATTCCACATTTTGCATGAGACGATCTAAAATATTGATAAAAATCAATAGAGGAAATTATCGATATGATCTTAGACATTGGGTCAATATTATCATTTGGTCCTTGAAAGTTCAATAATTGTAAATTAGTCTCCGAAATTAGACAAAAGTTGCAATCTAGTCCAATAAATGACGGAGCCGTTACACATAACGGTATTGACTTCTACTAAAGGTTTTGTTAAATTTTAACGGCTCATTCAGTTTTTGGACTGTCCTAATTTGCAACTATTGAACTTTTGAGAACTAAATAATAACATCGACCTACTTTATGGGACCTTTTGGGCAATTGACTCTAAAACCAATCACGAATGAAATATTAGAAATTATTGAAGACCCCATTTAAAGAACCCTAAATGTAATCCTTAAGCATTGATCGGATTGTTGCAATAGTATTCATCGTTGGTTACATCTTGATATGTATAGGATTTATTTTCTGCCGGAATCGACACAATGACGGATACAACAGAATGGGCAATGGCAGAATTACTTAGAAATCCAGAAACCATGAGAACATCCAAAGAGGAGCTTATCCGAATGATTGGAAAGAGTAAACAACTCAAAGAAGTTGATATTGCTCGTTTGCCTTATTTGTCCAGTATCATAAAGGAGACTCTAAGGCTACATCCACCAGCACCACTCTTAATCCCCCGAAAAACAGAGGAAGCAGTTCAACTATGTGGCTATACTATCCCAAAAAACTCCCAGATTCTAGTAAATGTTTGGGCAATTGGAAGAGATTCCAAGATTTGGGACCATGGCTCAGAGTTTCGACCCAAAGTATTTTTGGAGTCGGAGATTGATTTTCGAGGTCGAAACTTTGAGCTTTTACCTTTTGGTGCTGGCAGAAGAATTTGTCCAGGTTTACCACTAGCAACGAGAATGTTGCCATGTATTTTGGGATCATTGATAAACGCTTTGGAATGGAAATTGGATGGTGATATATCCCCCCAGGAACTGGACATGGAAGAAGGCCCTGGCATTACATTGCCTAGAGCTCATCCTTTAAAAGCCATACCATGTCCCCTCTAAATAAATAGGCTAATGATTTTTACACTCCATTAAGTGATAATGACACTTCACTTTTAGTATAAAAGTTGATGAAAAATTATGAAGAAGTGGAGTGCAATAATCAAGAAACGGAGTGTAAAAATCATTGGCCAATAAATACTGTATGTCCTTCTATATTACTTTTGTAATAGGAGATCCGCAGCAGCTACTCGAAGAGTGTGCATTTGGTCTATATTACTATTATGCAGTGTAAATGTTATGTTTTACGAGTACTTTTTACTCCATTACCATAGTTATTATGTACAATAAACGCATGGCATGGTACTTGGTAATGTATTGGCAGATTTGTTGCATAATTGTGTAAGCACGAAACTGAATTGATTCTTTACTTTATAAGTGCAAAACATTAAGTAATTGTTTTCTAATTCTGATCTAATTAAGTAATTGTTTTATTTCCATCAAATTCCCTCCTTTACGGTTCTCCACACGATGTTCCCATTTTAATACCCCTAATTCCCATACAATCTCTATACAAAATACTATAAATAATGCCTTTGGCATCTTATCAATACATCCAAATTCATATATCTATTATAACACATCAATTTTATTTGAACACTTAGAAATTCAAAATAAATAAAATATAGAATAGATGGCGTCTAAAAGAACTAATGCAGTGGTCTTGATATGTTTATTAGTGGTAATAATAATGTTGAATATACATGTTAGCAATGCAATACCAAATTGTGATACAACTTGTATGCCAAGTTGCATGCAACAAGTCCCAGGAGCAACCCACGAAGCTTCAAGCTTGTCAGCCTGCGGCCTGCCAACAATATTGCCAACAAATTCAATAGACCATCTAATTAATCTAATTATATTTCAACGTTCATTATCCTCATGATCGATCTAAGTATCATTTTGGTTTGAAGCGAGCAATTTTTGCGATCCCAAGAGTTATTTTGTAATATTATCTGGATCCCTAATATATAGTACGTAAGATTTATATGCTCAAGATTTATATATATGTTCAAATAGAGTGATAGAGTATCATCAAGATCTTTTTTTGTATACAAATTCATGTGGTACACACAAAAATTAGCTGTGTAATAATAATTTTGTATCCATATACAATATAAATTGATATGAAGTACAAGAACAACTATTGAATAACGAGGTTGAAATTATAGGGAGTATTTCGTGTTACTTCAATTTCAACAATAATTGGGTCTTGGATGAGTTCACCCGCATGAATCGAGGAGTAACAATATTTGTTAGTAGTAGGAAAATAAAATGTGAGATTATTTTCATATTTGTAGAATAATAGTAGAGTAATAATATAATTGATAGTTTTCTCGGTCTAATTTTGAAGAAAGACATTGTTAAATTCTAAATCCACTCATCCATCCAAATTATCGATCAATCCTGCGAAATGCACAAATTGATTGTATTTTAATACTAATTATACATGTTATGCAAAATGCACAGTCGTTTTTATGTAGTTGATGAGTAAAAAGAGTTCCACTAGAAAGTAAAAACATTATAGAAATTCAATTATTAAGTTTATCTATTAAAAAACTTATTATTAAGAGTTACCGAATAAATCAATGAAAAAATCTCTTGTTAAATGACTAAATAGATCATGGTTCAAAATTAACTCATCAAAATTAATAAAAATCAAAAATAACAAAATAGGGTTGTAGTTTAATTACCAAAATACCCTCAACAACACCACAAAACCCCCCTCAGATTCCCCCTCGCCGCCGCACCCACACTACCCTTGCACATTTCATCTCACATTTTCCCCAAACTACCCAATTCCGTTCACTACCCTTTCTAAATATGGCCGCCGCAGCGCCACCGCCACCACCATCAGAGCCCCCCACTGCCCCCGTCTTGCAACCAGGCAACAAACAACCTACCACCGGAAACAGCCCTCTGTTTGCTCGCATTCGTCTAGCAACAATATTCGATGTCCCATTCATCCACAAACTCATCCACCAAATGGCGGTGTTTGAACGCCTCACTCACCTCTTCTCCGCCACTGAAAACTCTTTGGCCACCACCCTTTTTCCATCTCCGCCTCCCGCTCCCTTCTCCTCCTTCACTGTCTTTCTCCTCGAGGTTTCCCATAACCCCTTTCCTCTAACCGATGCTGCCACCCTCCCTTCCAGGTATTTATTTATCGTTAATATTTATTTGCACATAGATTATGCAAATATAGAATATCAATCAACTAACTAGACTAAAGATTGAAGAATAGTCAAAGTGTCAAACAGTATATTAAAAAAGGTAAGATTTACAATTTTCTATACTTGAAATCTAGAATGACAATTATTTAAAACGAAGAACTTAGGACAACTAAAAAAAGTAGAGGGGTATTTAATTAATCTTAGAATATAATTGAATATATCAAATGCCTCAGTTACACTAGTACACTACCCATGCTTATTAACTATTGGTAAGTAATTGATAAAATTTGCATCATTCTTGGTCTTGGGTCAATTCGGAGAGAGACTCCTTGAGCCTATTATCGGACCCTCCTTAAGCGGAGCCTCTTCCGAGATATTGAGGCATGTTAGTTTTGTTATTAATGTTAGTGTATTGATTTCATTTCCTATACTGATGACTAAAGAATTTTTGTAAAATAAATGGAACTGGATCATTAAACTATCTATGCTCCTTATACATTATATACGTTATGAATTACTTCATAGTGTTTGTATTCATCTTAGTTTAATTTGGAGACATTCTCTACTGCATCACAGGGCAAGCCTGCCTATTATCGGACACCCTTACCTCGTTTAGCTCGGACCCCCTTACCTCAGTTAGCTGCTAGGCTCTTTAAAGTCATTGCTCATCAGGACATGTTGATGTTCTTGTTGTGTTGTGTTGTGTATGTATTGCTTTTTTGTTTGTAATTCCCTTGTTATTGTAAAAGGATTTGAACTAGGAAGTTGTGAGTTTGTTTCATAACTGAGCTTTGTTTCATAACTTTGAGCTTTGGGAATTGAAAGTGATAATGTTAGTTGTATGGGTTGGGTTCTTACCTTCTTGGTTATATTATTAGTAAGGTATTATTGACAGATAATGAACTATGAGGGTGTTTTTTCTGAGGCTTTCTTCTATTTGCAGTTTCAGCCCTGTGTTAAAAACTTTTAACTTTGATGTCCCGGTCATTGATCCAGAAGCAGAGGGGTTTAGAGCACCCGGCGATGACGTTTTTGTAGCTGGGTTTGTTTTGTTCTTCCCGAATTACTCCACTTTTTTGGCGAAACCTGGGTTTTATGTGGAGGACTTGTATGTGAGGGAATGCTATAGGAGGAAGGGTATGGGAAGGATGTTGCTGTCTGCAGTGGCGCAGCAAGCGGCGAAGATGGGGTATGGAAGAGTGGAGTGGGTGGTTCTTGATTGGAACGTTAATGCAATCAATTTCTATGAGCAAATGGGAGCCCAAGTGCTTCAAGAATGGCGTGTTTGTAGGTTGACTGGTGATGCTCTTCAGGCTTTTGCTAATGTCAATATTTGATTAAAAAATGCTTCAGGGCTTTTCAATGTATTGTTGCTGTCGAGGAAAACTTGGCTCTGTATTTTGTTGTTGAAAATAATGGTACTATCGAATGATGTAACTGATATTCCATATGCTAACATATTGCCATTACTATTTTTGCAATTGATCTGTTTTTTATTTATTTAAATGCTCTATAGTTCTAATTACTAAGCGAAGTCAATCACAAGAAATGGCTAACGATAGGTACGTGTTTTATGTGAACGATTACAGTGCCATACTTCATGGTTTAGGAATAATATTTTTTCAAAGATTTATTCCTGAAGCAACTATATATTGCAGAAAAATGGATGATGGAATGAAAGATATACACGCAGATGCAATCTAAAACTTCCTCGTTATAAAACCTGCAACCATGCATTGTTCTACTTAAACAAATTAAAATTGGTAAACTAGTTTCATAGTCTTTCTGAAGTTTCTTGTTCCAATGGCTACTATTTCAAATAAACTCTTTGTGAATGTCCACCTTGCCACGGCCTCAGACGTGCCTTGCCTCCACAAGCTCATCCACCAGTTAGCCGTCTCCCAAAAGCTTGGCGCCATTTGTTCCGTCACAGAATCAGCACTGTCCTCCACTCTTTTTCCAGTCACTATTGCCACAAAAGATGATGCTCGACATGATAGTAATTCTTCATTTACCTCCACCACTATCTTCCTCCTGGAAGCTTCTCCTACCCCCTTTGCTTCACTAGAGGAGCCCAATCACCTCCAGGCTCATGGCTTCACTCCCATTTCCAAATGCTTTGATCTTGATGACCCCATTGAAGACTCTGAAGCTGAGCTTTTCAGGTGTCATTTTATTTGAATGAACAACTTATCTATTTGAAATGGAGCTGATCATTATTCGTACTATCTTAGTTTACGCTTTTATTGTTACTGCACTTGTACTTTTGATCGAGTATTCAGGAAACAAGTTACTATTGTTATTGCTGGAGCAACGCAAAATTTAATGATCATCAAAATGTGACCCCCTCCTCCCTAATTTCTCCAGGTCATCAAAAGACAACAGCAATGGCGAGGTTGTTGTTGCAGGACTCGTGTTATTTTTCCCACATTACTCAAGTTTCTTGGCAAAACCGGGTGATGTGGACACGAAAATATGGGTATGAACCCGGCTGGTTCGCTCTACATTTCGGGGCAGATAACTGTATAAACCGGAGTCAAGTTATAGACTTCTAGAATCTACATACGGAGAGCTTTACATCGATACCAAGATCAAGCCAATCGAATAACTATCGAGGGAGATATGAACTCCCAAAGATGGCGACTTGGAGCGACTAAACTATCCAAATAATACAAGGATACTTCTATACTTATCCCACATAGATACGAAGATATATGAGACCTCCTCCTTCACCCTATAAAAGGACCTCTAGGTTCAAGGTACAATCTTCAATCCCAATTCTACTTTCACATGCCTATACACATTATACTAATGTTGGGCGTCGGAGTGTAATCGGGGGGTGCGCCCCCCTTTGTTTTGCAGGTTCTTTTTGGACCGAGCAAGCTCTGAAGGAAGAAGGCTCGATTGGGTAACCACTAAATTTATTTCTCATCAGTGGCGCCGTCTGTGGGGACCGACATATGTGTTCTACCACCTCATTAACAAGATGAATGAATTTAGATACCCAAAACAAAGCCTTTTATTTTATAATCTTCCACACATAAAATTGTAGTCCACCTTTGCGTCAATCTGCACTAAGCAAAAAAATGAACACGTGCATTCTCTCAAACACACATGCGTGTCCATTATTTCCAAAGCAGCTGCAAATGTGGAGTCGCAAGAGTGAGTGTGCGAGAGCATCTCTTACAGGAAGACTAGAGGGCCCGACAGAGTCCATGTTTCAAAAGTGGATCGTGTATTACATTCCTCCGATGAGAATGAACTCAACGAAGCAATGCAAGGGGGAAGGTATCTATGAATGATGATGATGGAAGTGTGATTGCAAGGGGTGACTCAAAGGTCCTCACCTTCGACTCGTGCTCAAAGGTGCGCATCTCCGCTTATACGACTCGTGTTCAAAGGTGCGCATCTCCGCACATTCGGCTCGTGTTCAAAGATCTCATAAAGCACTCAATTACACACTTTGCACCTCCGCAATTGCGCAAAGGTTCGCACCTTCGTAATTGTTCAATAGTCGCACTAGTTTATTCAAGACTTGATGAAGGTGCGATGACGAAGTCACGGATAACTTCAAAGGGAGCAAAATTTGGTGGACTTTTAGGAAATCAGATCCGTCGACTTCTCGCTCCATGAGTACTTGGAGCACCTATCAAAGTTGCGCACCTCTGTAGCTAGGTGCACATGCGCACCTCTAATTAGCAGCTCAAACACCTTCGCACTAGTGTACTCAAGGTCGGCACCTCGCCTTCGCACTAGTGCACACAAGATCCGCACTATCGCACCTCTGTAGTCGCTCAAAGGACGGTGGTCAGCACGACATATTCACACTATTGTACACAAGATTAGCATTGTACCCTCGCGCTAGCACACACAAGGTTCGCACCACGCCTTGACATAAGTACACTCAAGGTGTGTGCACTATGGTTCGATGAAGTGCTGACAATGAGGCTGGCTATCCACGATCTGTCGCAGTTGTATACTTTGCTGCTTCAAAGCGCCCATGGATACCCCCATGTCCTCTTCCTTAAAGTCTCTCGTGTGAGGTGCACGCCTCCGCACTTCGGTTCAAGGCTGGCACCTCATGATAAATATGGCGGATGATGGGTACTTGCACATCATCGCAAACTTGGGTTCGCATAGGAAGGATCAAATCTTTGGCTTCACGGATAACAGTTCGCGTATCTTGTGTGGAGATCGAACCTTGGGTTCATATACTGCGGATCTAAAACAATTGAGCAACTTGACCTCCGTTTATGCCTGATTACCTCAACAGGGCCTCATGTGGAGGTAGAATTCAATCGCTGACTTCACTAGATCATGATCACCACCAATCCTACTTAAGCGAGGATTGAAGGGAAAATTAGCCGAATTAAAATGTTGACGCCCAAAATTGGTATGGAATTGCAAGTTGATGACGGATTAATCACATTGAGGTATGAAGCTAATGCTTGCCACGTGCTAAATTGAGGTACCTTTACAATGCATTTCTTGAAAATTGAAATCACATGGTATCTCGTACAGTTTGAAGAACCTGTCCATTTATTTGGGCGCAAGGCGTTATTGTAACTAAGGCCTAGATGGTATTAAATTATTAATCATATGTAACACCACAATCGCATGAAATCTTACATTCATGATTCGAGTAGTACATTATACTATTATAGCATGCTCGTCTTCTTAAGACAATTATCATGTTAGTTTACGAAAAATACTCCACTGGAATAGTACATTTGATATAATATATCATGTGTTATACTAACCCCATATTGCAAGGGTCACTTTATCATAAAATGTCAGAGTGAGTATCTTCAAGGGGTTGGGGAACGCGAACATACAGCTGCAACTAAAATGAGCAAACCACTCCGCAACTTGCTCAGAGGTTCGCATACTGCAATTGAAATGAGCAAGCAACTCCACAGTTGCGCAAATTGCTCAAAAGTTCGCACATTGCAACTGAAATGAGTAGACAACTCCTCGCTTCTCGCTTGCTCAAGGTTCGCCACACTTCAGTACATCCGCTTGCTCAAGAAATGGAATGAGAAATGGCGACAAGCGAGAGAGATATTTATGGCTTCTAATTACTCCACCAATGTTGCATTCCTTTTATGAGAATAAGCTCAAAACAGCAATGCAAGGGGGCAAGGATAGTAAGAGTTTCTGAATGACGATGGACTTCTTAGACATCTCACCATTTGATGAATCAACGCCAAGAGGAGGACATATGGAGTACGGAAGATGTTCGCTGTTTAGGACATGTGGAGTACAGAAGTGCGCTAGATTTGTGAGAGAAGTTGCCAGGATATCTATTAGTCAAAGGTCTGAGGATGCTGATACACTTCAAATGCTTCATCACTAATGCACGCAAGGTTCGCACCGCGCCCGACAATAACAGAGCAGGGGGAGTGAGTCTTCATGGTCTATTTCGTCATCTCCTCGTGCCAAGGCTGCAGCTCCTATCGAGGTGATTTCTCTTGCTGCTCCACAATCAAAACAGAAAACTTCACTTCAATGGGATCAAAATTTAGTGGACTTCTTGGAAATCAGATTTATCAACTTCTTGCTCCATGAATCTTTTATACTTCCCTCAGCCGTACAAGAGATACTACATACGTCTCTTTCACAAGAAGCTTAGGTTCTTCAAGCTCTTCCTTGCTTCGGAACTACTAAAGGGGCAAGTATATATGGCGCATACCAGTGAGGGAGCAACAGTTGATCGAAGACTCATGAAGTTAAGAAACTGGTTTTGTCGCGAATAATTCATGGGATGATTTCGTCAACGGAGTCAGATGACATCAGTAGTACCCCATAGATGACATTAGCAGCTCATGGATCACAACTCGGATGAATCTTTACCACCATCTTAGCTTATCAGGAGAATCATTCACGTGTCTCAGTATATCGCAAGCTGCTTGGTCGCTTGAAAAGGCTCGTAAGAAATTGATGGGCAAGCAACTCCACAGCTCCGCTAAGCGCCAGATGCTTCCAAAGTGCAACTAAAATGAGCAAGTACTCCGTAGCTTTACCGCTCTGTCACTTGCTCAAATGTTCGCCAATTGCAACTGGAATGAGCAAGCAGCTCCACTAGGCACTCAAGGTTCTCAAAGTGCAATTGAGATGAGCAAACAACTCCACAGCTACGCCACTCGCTCAAGGGTCTGCTTATGAAAAGTCATCATCAAAGAGCTCCATATGCTGCTAAAATTGCCGAACAATTGACGAACCAATATGGAACAAATTAAAATTATATTCCATATTTGGGATTGAACTCACATGAAGCAATTCAAAAGAAATTCGGCGGAATAATACAACGAAGACCCAAAAGTGTCAGGTTCGCGATTTGGTAAAGAATAACAAGTCGATTTGAGGAAAAGGATGTTCAAGCGTTTCTCATTAGCGAATTCTCTTCAATGGATGGTTTCCTGAAGGAGTTTTTCCCAAAAGTATATCTGAGGATAACAACTTCTGCAAGTTTGATGATCAGAAACTTCAATTCTCCACTTTGTCCTCATACAAGAGGTTTGGGCTGGAATTTCCAAGAAATCGACATAGGGGGCTGGAGTTTCGTAAGACCTCAATATACACTCTGAACATCTGCAAGTCTCAAAGATCCAAGGCTTAACAACATACGATGTGTTGAATGCTCAGAATGATCAACATCACTCAACGATAGGGGAAATGAATCATGATATTGAAGCTTCAACTTCTATTTCGCATACCTGCGGATGATTCTAGAATAAAACGATCAGCATCACAACTACCAAAGATCAACTCGTCGCATCAGAAGTGCTCTCCATATCAAATGAAGCAATATGGAACCAATATTATTTCCCCTCATGATTATTGCATTACTATATGAGATAAAAACTCAAATAACAATGCAAGGGGGCAAGGATGGTAAGATGACTTCGAAGACCTTTAAAAGGCATCTCTCGATGAAGAGATCCAGGCATTCACCTATATGGATCCATAACGAGATTCATTAGACATCGCAGTATTTGAAGGAATCATCGCAAAGAGGAGTCTGGCAAGAAAATTGTGATAGTGGAAAACTCTTGTTCATCGAAGACAGGGGCTTCTGAATCATCCATTCTCTAGACCAACAACTCCTGATCAAGGAGAATACATCAGGCCTCACAAGTCTGATAAGCCCCCAAGAGAGGCATGGCATCAAAGGTCCCGCATCATAGACACACTTCTTGTACCTTCATACAAGATCAGTCTCGACTTGAACATACTTCTTGTATTAAATTACAAGATCAGTCCCGCATTAGAGACACACTTCTTGTATCTTCATACAAGATCAATCTCATTTAGTTGTACAAAATTCAAGACACATTCATATTTAGCGATACGAATAAGTCTTATTTTTACAAACTCGATAAGTTCCAAGCGAACTTCGATAAAACTAGTTACATCAGTTCCAAGAGAACTCGATAAAACTAGTTACATCAGTTCCAAGAGAACTCGATAAGTTCCAAGAGAACTCGATAAAATTAGTTACATCAGTTCCAAGCGAACTCGATAAAACTAGTTACATCAGTTCCAAGAGAACTCGATAAAATTAGTTACATCCGTTCCATGAGAACTCGATAAAACTAGTTACATCAGTTCCAAGCGAACTCGATAAAATTAGTTACATCAATTCCACGAGAACTCGATAAAACTAGTTACATCAGTTCAAAGCGAACTCGATAAAATTAGTTACATCAGTTCCACGAGAACTCGATAAAACTAGTTACATCAGTTCCAAGAGAACTCGATATAACTAGTTACATCAGTTCCAAGAGAACTCGATAAAATTAATTACATCAGTTCCAAGCGAATAAAATTAATTACATCAGTTCCAAGCGAACTCGATAAAACTAGTTACATCAGTTCCAAGACAACTCGATAAAACTAGTTACACCAGTTCCAAGAGAACTCGATAAAATTAGTTACATCAGTTCCACGAGAACTCGATAAAAGTAGTTACATCAGTTCCAAGAGAACTCGATAAAACTAGTTGCATCAGTTCCAAGAGAACTCGATATAACTAGTTATATCAGTTCCAATAGAACTCGATAAAATTAGTTACATCAGTTCCACGAGAACTCGATAAAACTAGTTACATCAGTTCCAAGCGAACTCGATAAAACTAGTTACATCAGTTCCAAGAGAACTCGATAAAATTAGTTACATCCGTTCCATGAGAACTCGATAAAACTAGTTACATCAGTTCTAAGCGAACTCGATAAAATTAGTTACATCAGTTCCACGAGAACTCGATAAAACTAGTTACATCAGTTCAAAGCGAACTCGATAAAATTAGTTACATCAGTTCCACGAGAACTCGATAAAACTAGTTACATCAGTTCCAAGAGAACTCGATATAACTAGTTACATCAGTTCCAAGAGAACTCGATAAAATTAATTACATCAGTTCCAAGCGAACTCGATAAAATTAATTACATCAGTTCCAAGCGAACTCGATAAAACTAGTTACATCAGTTCCAAGAGAACTCGATAAAACTAGTTACACCAGTTCCAAGAGAACTCGATAAAATTAGTTACATCAGTTCCACGAGAACTCGATAAAACTAGTTACATCAGTTCCAAGAGAACTCGATAAAACTAGTTGCATCAGTTCCAAGAGAACTCGATATAACTAGTTACATCAGTTCCAATAGAACTCGATAAAATTAATTACATCAGTTCCAAGCGAATTCGATAAAATTAGTTACATCAGTTCCAAGCGAACTTCGATAAAACTAGCTACATCAGTTCCAAGAGAACTCGATAAAACTAGTTACATCATCAGTTCCAAGAGAACTCGATCAGTTCCAAGAGAACTCGATCAGTTCCAAGAGAACTCGATAAAACTAGTTGCATCAGTTCCAAGAGAACTCGATATAACTAATTACATCAGTTCCAAGCGAATTCGATAAAATTAGTTACATCAGTTCCAAGCGAACTTCGATAAAACTAGCTACATCAGTTCCAAGAGAACTCGATAAAACTAGTTACATCATCAGTTCCAAGAGAACTCGATCAGTTCCAAGAGAACTCGATAAAACTAGTTACATCATCAGTTCCAAGAGAACTCGATAAGTTCCAAGAGAACTCGATAAAACTAGTTACATCAGTTCCAAGAGAACTCGATAAAATTAGTTACATCAGTTCCACGAGAACTCGATAAAACTAGTTACATCAGTTCCACGAGAACTCGATAAAACTAGTTACATCAGTTCCAAGCGAACTTGATAAAACTAGTTACATATGATAAAACGTCTCAAAATACTCGATTACACCGGCTAGGCCGCAACCCATCTATTTATAGAAGGTTCGCGTCATAAGTCCGATTCCGACCCCTCATTTTAGCAAGACTCTCATTGACCGATGATTGGCATGTATTACTTCTCCAAACTCAAGAAGAATGACTTTGAAGAACTAGGGGGCTATGATGTGGACACGAAAATATGGGTATGAACCCGGCTGGTTCGCTCTACATTTCGGGGCAGATAACTGTATAAACCGGAGTCAAGTTATAGACTTCTGGAATCTACATACGGAGAGCTTTACATCGATACCAAGATCAAGCCAATCGAATAACTATCGAGGGAGATATGAACTCCCAAAGATGGCGACTTGGAGCGACTAAACTATCCAAATAATACAAGGATACTTCTATACTTATCCCACATAGATACGAAGATATATGAGACCTCCTCCTTCACCCTATAAAAGGACCTCTAGGTTCAAGGTACAATCTTCAATCCCAATTCTCCTTTCACATGCCTATACACATTATACTAATGTTGGGCGTCGGAGTGTAATCGGGGGGTGCGCCCCCCTTTGTTTTGCAGGTTCTTTTTGGACCGAGCAAGCTCTGAAGGAAGAAGGCTCGATTGGATAACCACTAAATATATTTCTCATCACCGGGGTTCCACGTGGAGGACCTGTACGTGAGGGAGTGTTACAGAAGCAAAGGACTGGGGAGGATGTTATTATCCGCGGTTGCTAAACAAGCTGCGACAATGGGTATGGGAGGGTGGATTAGGCAGTGGCTGATTGGAATGTGGAAGCCATCAAGTTTTATGACCAAAAAATGGGTGCTAAACTACTGCCTGAATGGAGGACTTGTAGGTTGGCTGGTGATGCTCTTCAGGCTTATGCTAATTTTACCATATGATTTTGCCTTTTTAATTTCGTATATGAAGTTGATTATGATTAACAATTGAAAGATTCGATTATTTGCAATTGTATGTAATGTATGTTGTGATTATTGTCTAAATAATTACCTAAGATCAAAATAATTGAATGCAACATTCCATCTTGGGCACATTTTGATATAATGATTTAAAACAATTTAAGCCGGACAAACTATTTATAATTGTTGAATACTCTCTAAATTTTAAAATGATTAATATTTTAGTATATCGATGTGTAGTTTTGACAATCAATTATTAAAATCCAACCAAATCAAGTCAAGCGTAATCCACTAAGTGGAATCGGCTATATGAATACGACGTCTCCACTCAGTCCTGTATTTATTTAGGACTCTTGTCAATTTAAATTTCACAATGTTAAACTGGTTGTCCAGGTCTAAAGCTAAATCTTTATAATCAGACTTATGTTATAAACATTATACCGAGTATTAATTTTTTAATTTCATTTTTTAAGGTCCTTTTTATATCAATCAATCTAAGGAACCTAACTTTAGCCGATAACCGAAAGAAGTTCAAGTGCGTGGTAGATTTACCAAAATCCAAAGCCTAAACAGTTATGAAGTTCAAGTCCACTTTCTAATACGGCCCATGAGCCCAATAAGCATTATTACCCAAACCCTTCTAATGCCGATCTATAAAAGAATGCCTTGAGTTCTAGAGAGTTCTCACACCTCAATTCACAGAAGTCTCTGTAGCTTCCGCTCTTCGAAAAGGTTGACCATGGAGATTCTGATTTCTGAAAAATCGCTTTGGAGAGTGCTTCTTCATCTTCCCGTCAAGTCCTTAATGAGATTCAAGTGCGTGTCGAAGCGCTGGTACGCAATCATACGCAACCCTAAATTCGCACTTGAGCATCGCAGCATTGGTGGTGGTTCTCGGTATCTTCTGATCGAAGACTATCCAAGACTATCGTATGCGAATTTGAACGAGAATCCTCCCAGATTGATGAAGCATAACGTTACAGTTGAAGGACAAAAGTGGACTCCAGTTGTGGAAGGCATAATGGGTCGGTATGACTTTGAAACCAACAATTTTACATTATTCAACCTAACCACTCATGAATTGCTCACGCTTTCACCACCACCTGTTCCTCCAGCTTTTGATTATGTGTATTATACGTATTCCTTTGGTTATGATCCTGCTAATCAAGTGTTTAAGGTGTTGTGCTTATGCACTTATCCAATTGAACCGCATCAAGAAAGGAACCTCAATATGGGTATGGATGCTCAACTCACTTATGTTCTCACTTTGGGGGGTGGGGGCGGGGCTATGAATTGGAGAACGATTGCTCCGGCACCATTCTGTTTGTGCCGTGTTGATAACTATGTCTGCACTAATGGAGTTATGTATTGGGTATTGTGGAAGCAAGAATCCTTGGTCGCGTTTAATCTCAACAAAGAGACTTTTGAAACATTTGCCACTCCACAAGACGCTCCATATGACTACCACGATAACTGCTCGTTAGGTGAGATTGGTGGGAGACCCGCCCTTGTTGACGTCTATTATCACTGTGAAAGTATGGATGTTTGGACGATGAATGAGCATTGCAGAGAGCTCTGGACTAAAAGGAGTGTGTTGTTCCCGAAGAGCACGGAACCGGTATATCCCATCCCAACTGAAAAGGTGATGTTAGTTCATCATCAAAATATTAAAAAGGTGATGTTAGGTTATCATCAAAATATATTGTTGTTTGACAGAGGCATCTGTGTCGTTTATATGATCTTTTATGATCATCGCAAAGATTTAATTATTGTTCCAATCATATCTGGAGGAGGTGATTCTGAAGAGGATAACTGGTGCAAACACAAAGAGATGTATTATTATGAAGAGAATATAATATGTCTTGATGAGCTGATGAACAATTAGGTGCTAGATTAAATCTGTCAACAATTACGGAAGATGGGAGTCTTTGGAGATCCTTTGATGTACTGGTAATTATCGTTCTTCAATTAGCATACTTGCTTTCAGGCTTGGTTGCTTTTAGAGTACTCAGAACTCGTTATTCGTAATCGTAGCGAATCATAGTTGTGTTTTGAAATTGAACTGCTTTCAAGCGTGGTTGATAATAGCCCTCACTTATTTTCATTGCTTCTGTTTGAATTAGCTACAAACTAGTGTCTAAGGGTGAACATGGGGTTGGTTGGTTTGAATCACCCGCAGGTTTTTTCTTGTGGACTTTTCCGTTAATTAACATGTTAGTGACGAGTTTCAGATGAATTTTACGAGTTGGACAGGTTACAAATTTTTTAGATTATGAACCGATCATTTTATTCTACAAATTCACCAACTATTAACAAAGTTTGTTCTAACAAAAAGTGTTAAGCTACTTGTCAATTTAATTCATGTTGGGCTACACATTCCGGTTACAAAATATTTTATCAATATAAGTTCAAATTATAAAAATAGTGCACAAACATCATTTTTTAGCGTCATTATATTGTTCAAATTATAAAAATATTTAATTCATGTTAGGCTTTTTAATGATCAAATAGCTCAATTGAAGCTAACGGATTTGCTCATATGTGATGTTCATTTTGATTGAATGTTCATTTTGATTGAATATATAAAGATATTGTTCCAATATTTCCAATGAAGCAACATTGGCTTATTCCAGGAACAAAAATCTTGTTCCCGCCTATCCAAAGTCAACACAACAGTTTGCACTAGCTTTGATTAGAATATATTCCTACTAACTAACTGATGCCAAACTGGTTTTGCAATGTTTTCATGAAAACAAATAGACATTATAATCAACCAATGTAAGACTGAATGTATGAAATATGCAACAAAGATAGAGAAATTTTGCAAAATACGGTCAACCGATGGTATTTGCAGAAATAACCAAAATCTTTTTTTATTGAAGATTATCACAATTTTATGGTGAATTGACTAAAATACTCTTTAATAAATCTATTATAAATACATATCTCTAAACCCTAGCCTCCACCACCCTTCTTCTCAATCCCTTTTTTGATTCTCTTCAGTCCAGCCACCATCCCTTCTCCCTCTGCCCAACCTCGTCCAGCCACCCATTAAACGAAGTATAATACTCTCTCCGTCCCTAAAAGATTGTCACATTTTGACTTTTGCTAGTCAAACATTACAAAATTTGATCATGAATTCCCATTAAACGATAAGAAATAATATAGTCTTGTGGGAACTTTATTAGATTCGCCTCAATATATATTTTTGAAACATTAACTTTTTATAATTTTTTTCGCACGTAGAATAGTAGATATTTATGTTTTAAATCGTGTTTTGTTGCCTATAAAAAGTCAAAATGTGACAATCTTTGGTTGGTAGTGACATGTTAACTGATGAGTAATGACACTATTGTTGATAGGGATATACACATCAAATCTACAAAAACTAGAATTTCCGTAAGAGTAATCATGACAAGACAATAATTGGTTTGTCACTACCAACCACAGACTGTCACTACAAACTAGAATTTTATAGAATTGATGTATATCCTTATCAATAATAACACCATTACTCATCAGTTAACATGTCACTACCAACCACATTGAAAAAAAATTATAAAAAGATTGTAGATGTCCGTTCACACAGTGAAAGGTTAGTTGTTTTGGACGATGAATGAGCACAAAACCAATATATCCACCCAACTGAAAAGGTGATGTTAATTCATCAAGAAATATCATTCCATTCCACAAAAGCATCTGCACCGTGTATACATGAAGAAGGGAGCCTTTTAAAGAATATGATCTGCCTTCATCAACTGATGAACAACTAAGAGTATCAACAATTATCAAAGATGGGAGTGTTTAAAGAATCCTCTGATGTAGTAGTAGTATTTATCATTCTTCAATTAGCATAACAACTTTTAGAGTATGCAGAAATAATTATTCAGTAGAGCCATTAATACTTGTGTTTTGAAATTTAACTATGTTTGATTATAAACTACTCAACAGTTTTAGACGTTTGTGGAACTGCTCTCAAGGTTACAAGTTTTAGACGGGTTGGAACCATCGGGTTTGAAACACCCACATGTTTTTTCAGGTGGATTTTTACTGAATTCGCGAATAGTTTCAAATAAATTTTACACGAGTTGGCCATGTTACAAATTTTGTAAATTATGCTAAAACAGATAATTTTCCAATATTCATTTTGAACGAATGTATAAAAATATCGTTCCAATATTTCCAATGAAGCAACATTGCAACATTGGCTTATTCCAGGAACTATTAATCTCGTTCTCGTCTGTCCAAAGTCAACGGTCAACACAACAGTTTGCACTGGCTTTAATGAGAACATATTAACAATTTGCAAAATGTACAAATTAAAGCAAATGCTAATAAACAAGAATATGTAGTTCCCTTAACGTCCAGAAAGCAACAATTTCATACAATTTCTGGTTTAAAGGAGAACAATTAAATCTAGCTTCATTTACGACATCACATATAGTAAGTACCTATTATGCAACCTAATATTTTGAAGCCGTATAGAATTAATCACACAAATTTATAAAACCTATTACATAATCACATTTTAAAATGATTATACACTAATTAGAACCTATTATAATAAAATATCTAAGAATTTAAGCTTTGAACAAAATTGATTAATTGAAATAATTGGGAAAATTAAATCTGGATGTACTTACGCTTTACTGGACTCGCTTCAAAGATTATTAATCTCAGCAAATCTGAAGAGCAGAAGATTTATATACGAGCAGATAAACACCTCCCTTTAGATTTTATTTTTCCAAAGGGGGCTGCCTGAATTTCCACTCGATGAATATAAAAGATACGGTTTAAATTGATGAAAAAAACAATTGAATTGAGAGGCTCAGAGGTTTGCTGAATGTGCTCAAGGAAGAGTTTTGAGGCTCTTCTCATACAAGAGGTGTCAGAAATAAGCATTATTCATCTTCGCCAAATTAACATAAATAAGATGAAATAATCGAATGATCTAGCGGTTGAGTTAGTAGGCTTTAATCGATTAGATCAAAATTCGAAATTTATTGTGTGGAAGAATTTGAAATTGTTGTAATATTAACTATAAACGAATGTAAAAAATAAAAGAAATCAACTCAACACAGAGATTTGGGTGATGAAGAAGAGATGGAGACGGTGATTTATAATGAATGAAATAAGAAATTAGGGTTTTTGACGTATTTTTTTTTCATGATGAAAAATGGGCTGTAAGCCTGTAACAGATCAGATTTGATTGATCCTTTGGGCCGCTCTTGTCAAATCCTAAGTACTAGTCCAATTCTATCTTCGTTAATCAATCATCAGTCGTCACATACAAATGACTACATAACAAATAATACGAAATGAAAACATATATTTACTCATTTGTATTATTAAAATAATACATATGTTGACTATCATCACCAATTTCCTTTTAAATTGGATTAGAGAACTCCAAAAACTTTTAACAAAATATAGTAAAACTATACAATTAATGTGGGCCGAAAAATGAGGGCTAAACTATACAATTGAAATTTGAAATATGTGATTTGTACTTGCAATTGTATGTAATATATGTTGTATTGTTGTCTAAATAATTGTAAATCTACCTCAAACATTATCTAAGACCAAAATAATCGAATGTAATATTCCATATTTTAGCACATTTTTTTATACTAAAATGATTGAAGATAAATTAAGGTGTACAACTTATTAATAATTAGGGATGGCAATTTTGACCCAATCCGCCGGGTACCCTACCCAACCCTACCCTAATGGGTCGGGTCTTTTGGGTTCATTTCGGGTAAGGGTCGGGTTATGGATTTTACAATTTAAAACCCGGGCGGGTAAGGGTCGGGTTGTGGGTATAGGGTAAATCCTACCCGTACCCTACCCATATATATATACACATATATATTAATTCTCGATGAAGAGGAAGATGATGGATGTGTTGCAGATTAATTTCATGACATGTTGGTCCATACTAGAACAGCTTCTGCGAAGAGCCAAAGATTGAAGAGTTCATTTTAATATTTTATTGTTTACTTTCTTCTTTCTACTTAAATTTATATTTGTCTCCACTTACATTTATACTTTTAGTTTTTTAAGCAGTGAAGCACTTGTTTTTTGTGAGATTTTATTTTGTCCAAAGGTAGAATTAAATTGTTTGAACTTCGCCTAAATTGTTGAAACTTAGAAAACCCACGGGTACTACCCGTACCCATCGGGTTCTTTAAAGAAGGGTAGGGTCGGGTAATGGGTAGGTATATCAGTGGGTCGGGTCGGGTTTTGGGTTATACTTTTAAAATGAGGGTCGGGTAGTGGGTATAGCAAAACCCTACCCAACCCTACCCATTGCCATCCCTAAATTAATAATTGTTGAATACTCCCTAGAATTCAAAATGATTGACGTTTTCGTATGTTGATATATATTTTTGATAATCAATTACTGAAATCAAACCAAACCAACAGTCAAGCATCATTCCATTAAGTGAGATCGACTATATGAATACTAGGTCTTCACATAATCCTTTATTTATATATACATAATTTAATAGCATTAATGGCTAAAGGCCCATTTTATATCAACCATTCCAAGGAATCGAACGTTAGCCGATATCGGAAAGAAACTCCCCAGTCCCCACATAATCGTCCCATTTTCCTTGGTATGAAATGGGTTAAAGAATATTTTGGTTGTTGACTATGAGTAGTTGAGACTTGAGAGCCTAACTATTTGGTAATCCATTAGGTACTAGTACTACTGCAATCTGACATCATTTATCATCAAAGCGATGACACTTAGTTTCTTGAAGCTCTCTAAATCCGGGATCCACTATACACATCACAATAGCGTTTTTTAATTCAATATCCGTTAATCAATCATATTATTATATCGGTCATCGCATACACATGATGACACAATCACACAACAAATAACTCAATTAAAACAATATTTACTCATTTGTATAATAATACATCTATCATCACCAAAATTCCTTTTACATTGGATTAAGGAACTCCGTAAAAGGCAAAAAAATATAATGGAGTAAAACTATACACTTCATTTGCTTGTCACACTTCAAGTGTTAGATGTTAATATCATCTCCACAAATTTCTTAAATAAAACAATAACATTAATTAAAATCATTATGTACTTTTGCAAAGAATACCTTGGGTGTCTATGAGTCTGGGATAAACGGGTTTGAGTTCAACCAATAATTCTCGAACCGAAACCGAAGAAGTTAAAACGAGAAGCCGACCAAAAACTCATTCGACCCAAAACTCATTAGTCACCGTGGCGCCAAGGACACAGTGAGATCAAGAATCGTCCCCATTTTTTCGAACCACTTCTGGGACTCCAAGTACATCTGGGAGATCCGACCCACCACTTTCCCCATACCCGGCCTCGCATCCGGATCCTCCTCCACACATTCCAACCCCAACCCCACCATCTTTTCCGCCACATCCACTGGAAACGAATCCCGCAGCCTCCCATCAACCCACCTCCTCACCTCCCCTCCTCCCAACGCCTCCCGGGCCGAATCAATTACGGACCTTCTCTTGTATCCTTTGCTCGCTTCATCTAACGTATACTTCAATGCCTCATTGCCCGAAAACAACTCCAATAAAACAACCCCGAATGCATAAACGTCGCTCTTCTGCGACGAAATTCCCGTTATCATATACTCGGGGGACATATACCCTCGTGTCCCCTCGATTTTACTCCCCCTATTTTGATTGGTTCTCGACGAGTTTTGTACCATTTCACCGCATAGTTCCGATGTCCCGAAATGACAAATCTTGGCTGAAAAGGACGGTTCCGTGATGATGATACTTGTACTTTTAATATGGTTGTGAACGAATCCGTATCTGAGTCCTGTTGAATTATGGATATAATCTAGACCATGAGCTATATCCAATGCGATTTGTGCTCTAGACATCCATGTCGACAGAACTGAGAAATTCGGGTTCCTTGAATTTCTCAAGCATTCAGCTAGAGTTGCGCCTTGGATGTGATCATACACTAGGTAGATATTGTTCCCGGCAATCGATGCTCCTTTGAGCTTGATCAAGCTCGCGTGATGGCTGCGGCAGATGTGTGTGAGCCGGTCGATGACTTCAGCAATTTCCATTTTCCGGCGGAATTGGCGGCGGATTACGACGGAGGATTGGTTGCGGATTGTGCACCGCCATGAGGTCGAGGAAGAGGAGGAGGAAAAAGGGTCGGTGGTGAAATTGCTCGTTGCTGACCGGATTTCCGCGAAGTCGTAGATGTGGGGTTGGTCAGGAAGGATGATGGATTCGCGAAGAGCAGATATAGATGCCCGATTAGGGCTTGAGATTGAGGTTGTTTGCCATGACTCATCTTTAAAGTTGTAGCTAGAATTTGATGTTGTGCTCAAATATTTCTTGTTTTCGTTGCTTCTTGTTGATGAAGAGGACATTACAATTGATGACGATGATGATTTAGGAGGCTTTGGATTGATTACTTGTTTGGATAGTTTCTTCTTCGATTTGCACATTTGAGAAGAGATCGAAACGATAATTTAATGTTTTGGGGTGTAATTGTTTGAAGAAAATTGAGGAGCCAACAGTGATTTGAGTAGGATTCTTTGTTTTCAGATATTTGTAGTTATCTAGACAAGTCGTTTTCTTTTTTCAGTCACGTTTGTTGTTCCTTTTCATATTAAAATTTTCAGAAGGATGAGAAATTGAATTTTTCATCTTTGTTTTGACAATAATTAGAGGATGCTTACACGATCCGGTTATTGATCAAGTTATTTGATTCAATTCATTTTTATATACATTTTTGTTTGTCGAGACATTAACTTTGACCACAAAAAGTCAAAATATGTTAATCATTTAGAAGCGGAGGGAGTACTTGAGTACTTGGTAACTTGTACTACTCCCTCCATCCCAATTTCTTAGTCCCATTTTGACTTTTACGGTCTTCGAGACACAATTCAAACTGTAAATATCTTTAATTTTACAAGGGTAAAAATTATAAAAAGTTTATATTTCAAAAGTATACGATGAGACGAATCTATCAAGATCTCATTTGACTATATTATCTCTTATAGGCTACCGAGAATTTATGGTCAAAATTTTTATAATTTGACTCCTAAAATAGAAATTGGACTAACATTTTGGGATGGAGGGAGTATTAATTTCTCACTGAAATTCAAATCACTAAAACCCCATTGCCGACTTGCCAAGTCAGATGGATAATATATGTTCTCAAATATTAAGTCGACTCATCTTATGAGACCCGTGCTCGACTCGTTAATCTGACCTTTATCTTTTGGAAGACTATTTGTTATTTGTCAGCCAACAGCAACATTGATGATACTATGCAATCCTACTTTCTTAACTGCAACTATATTTTCCATTTAGTCAAACAAATGAAGAGAATTGAAAGGGGTGCCAAGTATAAGTAAAAAAATAAGGTTGGTGTACTGTGTTATTTCAGTGGAAGGTGGGGGTTATATACTTTTAGTCTTCTAGAGAAGAGATGATATTTACTTATATGTTGTACTCCCCTCCAGTTTTTTTTATTTATCTTTTTAGCTGTTTGTACATAGATTAATAAAAATAAAAAGCAGTCAAAAAGTACATTGGAAATATAAAATAATAATAAATTGAAACTATATAATTAGTTAATTGATAACTTCATAAGAGAAAGTAATCAAAAATTACATTGAAAATATAAATTTAAAAACAATATTTATTTCAATTATATTTAACGGTGGATTCGTGTGAATTTAAACTTTTCAATTAAATTAGATAAATTGGATTCAACAATCTACCTCAATATATAAAGGTTGATGGCGTATATGAATCAGGATACATAAAAGGAAGGAAAAAGAAAGGAATCAATTGTCACTTCAGTATTTTGTACAGGACTTCCCCTATGTTAATAAAATGATTTAAATTAAAAGATGAGTAGGTCATTAAAATTTCTGATCTGCTATACACATCCAAAGAGTGGGTTAGTGTGACATGAAATGACTATTCTGCCCCCTTATTGAAAGTGTAATAGGTAAGAAAATTAAATGAGGGGACAAAATGATTATTTAGTGCTATAGTAATCCACTATTTGGGTATGTATAGTGAATCCCTTAAAATTTGTAGTTCAATTAGTCTAGAGAGGAAAAAAAAAAAGTACATGAATCTGCTGGTCAAAAAGGAAAAATGAACAGCATATGACTAAGTGTAACTTGCAGACTATACAATATTTGCCAATTTGCAATGCAATGTCTCTGGAATTTAATCATGCGTTTGTTCCAAAAGGCAGTTTATAGGGCTCACTTCTTACGCAAAGTGACCATGCCGAGGAAAGCTATAACACGCATAGTTAAACCCATCAGAATGAGGACGCTAATACAAAGTGTCCAATTGTGAAGACTATAGTTCGACTTGGCAAGTGCGCCGCAACGAGTGATAAGCCATACACCATAGTACCTGAAACAAGAGTGATCATTGGCAATGTGCTATACGAGGTGATCCATTAGATAATGAACTAGAGCCAATTATATAGAACGACACTTTGGACAAACTGGGACAGGAATCATGCCCTAGTCGACGACAATCATTCTTGGGACGGGGACAGGGACGGGGTCCAAGGAGAAATTAGTGAATCGTGTTTCTGTGGGGTAAAGGGGTTGGAGAATTACCTTTCTGCATTGGCAATGACAAATGCTTCTAGTGCCCACTTTGGATAACACAAGTTTGCTAAAGTTCTCACAAACTTACTTGCTCCTGTCTGAGCAGCAATCAGGGTTAAAACAACTGGAAGTATCACTGATAACTGCATAAGTAGGAGCATCAAGTTAGCTGTTAAGTGCATAATCTAAGAAACTGAATATTGAGAAGACGATGAATTTCTGCAGATAATGATTAGCATATCACCAGCTGGGAGGGACCAGGGTCGAGAAAGATGGCCAGAACATAAGCTATACCAGTCACGCAATACACGAGGCAGACCAAAACCACGTAATTATCTCCAAAGGATGATCTTGGGTTGCTGAAAAAGTAATACATGGAGAGGTAAACTAGTGGCTTAGTGATACTATTAAAATGATCCATTGTATCCTTGGCAACAAAGTGAGCGAAGCTGCATATGCCGGACGCACTCTCTCTCCGATATTGAAGTTTATCCAGTGAAAATGATCTTAAAGCTGCAATCTTGCCTACCAATGCTTGAAAAAAATAACAGAAAAAAAGAATAGTAAGCATGATGAAGTTTTTTGCTGCACTGACGTGCTACTTACGTACTACACAGTGATGGCCTCTGTTAACTTACAAACTGCAATAATTGTGTGCGTATATCCAGTTGCACCAAAGGAATCAACGCTACTTTTTGTAAGTGATCCCAAACAAGCTCCAGCAAGGAATAGAATCATATAGTCTATTGCATGAACTCTTGCTTCGCGTAAGCGTTGCTTGCTTATCCTGGGATTGGATGAGAATGGATATATAAGATACAACTTGAATAATGACTTTATGGAGATAAATGAACCAATAAACTAAATTCTCCGACCAACTATATCATTCCCAAATCATACGACAGCTCCCAACAAAATACCCCCTTAAACAATGACTCATGCTTTTGAGATAGAATGTAGTCAATAAAAATCCATATTACCGTATGCTTTATCCTTTCCCCCTAACCCACCTCCCAGATACTTAGAAGCTAGATTTGATATCACTGAAATCTAAGGTTAGTTGATGATTAGCACTGTGACTTTCTAGTGGCATGTAATATATTGATATACTATATCTTGTACTATAATTCCCTAGGTAATGCATAATGAGGATAGCATAATGAAGTACTATCAGATGGGTGTACCGGTGTAGTCTCTTAAAAGAGAGTGATATCCAGAAGGGAAAATAAAGGATAAATTGATCCTGACTGAAGAAGGTTTTTGATGCCTACCTCCCAAGAAAGTATTTGTATTGTTGAAAAGCATTAGGAGTTCTTCGGTTAGAAAGGTCCTTTGATATCAAGAAAATGTGCCGTAATATATCACGTTGTCTCTCAACGTTGCACTTCATGTCATGCCATATTTGTTCAGCAAATGAGTGGTCTCCCGTGTCCTCACCACACGAACTAATATGGTTACCTTCATTTACATCATAGGCAGAGATAGAGAGTCTATCTAAATTATCTTGAATGTCTGAGGGAACAAGATAACCATGGTCAAGGATCCATTTCATAGGGTACTCTGAATGACTTATATTGGATGTGCAGTTTGCTTTAACCATCCCCTCCAGAACATCTATGTAATAATCAGGAGGGTTAATACGATCTGGAACAATTATACCTAATCCTGCAAAGTGTTCTTCAACTTTGCTCGCTGGCCCATGATAAACAGATATCCCCCCGTTTGCTAGAAGCACCAAATCGTCAAACATCTTGAACAACGTATAGCTGTCAGAAAATGATTAAATAATTTAGGGACCTAACTACTTCATATTTTATCAATAAAAGATGTCACAACAATTTATCAAGTTTTGAATCAACTAGGCATGATAAAATTGTGGAACTTCATGCAAATTCCTATTACGTTGAATTACTAGCTACCAACTCTGAAGGTTCATTGTATCTGGTATCATATATCAAATGGTGTTAATCTTATAAATCACAATAAGCTAAATCATTCAACGACAACTTATCAATTATCATATAAGTTAAATTGTTATATAGAATATTCTAAGCAGACAACCATAAATTCTAGATTTATTTTTTAGATGAAAAATAATTCCAGCAAACATTGTAGTAGGTAGAAAAAGAATGTGAGGGGACAAACAAATTTGGAACTTGGAAGGGCAATGGAGAACTTTATACTGGTGATTGCTATCATTACCTTGGTTGGTGCACAACCATGCAGATATTTACCCCCTCAAGAGACTCCCGTCGAAGAGCTTTAAGGAGTAGATGAGAAGTCGAACTATCCAATCCAGATGTGGGCTCATCCAGGAAAAGAACTGATGGTTCAATTACTAATTCCAAACCAACATTGACTCGTTTCCTCTGACCCCCAGAGATACCTCGCTCCTCCACTGTTCCAACCAAGGAACTTCGGACTGCCTGTAAGCCCAAGGAGTCGATGATCCGTTCAACTACAAGAACCTTTTCTGGCTTTGGCAAATCTGCAGACAGTCTTCAACGCGTTTAAGATGTGATAAATAGTTTATCGTAACATACTTGTAAGAATTGATATATAAGAACAAGAAAAAAAAACTAATTAGAACAATAATTATCATAAAATAAACTCCTGTGAATAGGCTGGTAAAAGTTCGAAGATAATTGGACAAAGATATCGATACTTAGTTTCTATTCAACACTTATAACTGATTTCATAAACTTCTAATTCCAAAGATGTATTGATTTGGTAGTTCACAGGGATCCCAATATATTCTATTTTTGCAATATTCATGCACGAAACACCACCTTTATGCAATTCAAGCATAGCAATGAACCCTCTCTAGTTAATCCTTCACTAAAAACAAATTAAACTGTGCATGAAATGTTACATTTATAGTGTGAATGTTGCCAAGTGCCTCACAGCAACAGGAACAGTCACACACATCTGCAATGCCGATTCAGAATATTGGCATAACAGGCAAAATCATCCTGAGTGTATTTAAGACAATGACACTAAATTGATAATTAAATTGCGGTAAAATAATGTGATGAATGATGCAAGAGCTAGAGAAGACGATAGGGTGACCATTGAGCCTCATAATGTTGTTTAAAAGTTAAAAAAGAAAAACTAAAGTCAATGGATCAGTTCAAAACCACATACCTGCACCTTGCACTAAACCATAAATTTTCCTCTACAGTCAAATTTCCATGTACAATATCATCTTGAGGAACAAAACCAACTATTTTCTTATATGAGTGGATCGTTTCCATCTTCCCATTTATGAGAATTAGACCTGAGATCCTGCATCCAACTACTTTTCCTGCTAAAGCAGAAAGAAACAATGTCTTCCCAGCTCCTGATGGGCCCATGACAGCAGTGATGCGGCCAGGCATGATTTTACCAGTGATAGACCTTAAAATATGCTTATTTTCTCCTTTCAAAGTTACTGTCAGATCCTTAAAAGCTATCTCCATTACTGGTCTTCTCCTTGTTTCAGCGCATGTAACCATTGAAGTTACTTCTGAGAAACTCACATTAGGGTTCTTCATTTCCATAGCTTTCTCCTTCTCAAGCTTTGAATACGCATACTTGAAAGTTTCATGGTGCGTATGAATTGTCTTCTCAATATTTCCTGTTTTGGTTATCTTATTTCTCATGTCTAAGCTTACACTGTCAAAATTGTAAGATAAGTCTTCACTATGCTGCAGCGTGTGAGACGAGTAACTAGTCTCCTTGCTCTTTCCCGGAAATGTATCTCTTGGATGGTCTGATGCATCAACATCATCATTCATTTGAGTTTCTCTATTATCTAATGTTGTTGTACCGACCCTGCTTGAGGCAAGTTTATTGCAATATGATGTACGAGAAATATGAGCTTCTAAAGGTTTCTTTGCATCCGCCTCTTGTTTCCATCTGGCACTCACTTTCATTTCCTCATGCACACTTCTTATTGCTCCTTCTCTTAATTTTGCTAGTCTTCTTTCCCGTACAGAAATAAGTTTGGCAGAACAACTATAAATGAGGAGAAGGATAGAGCCTATAGAAGCCTGCAAAGAACAGGTGATCCAATTATGATACAGAAGATGTAGTATGTTGATGTGTAGTGAAGGAATTATCCTCTTTATACGATGGACAGTCAGATAATGAATACTCTAAGGCTCTTAGAAGCCAGTAAAAGTTTATTATATATAAAGATCAATTACTAAATGATAAACAAAGCAATATTTTACCATTGTTACCAAGCTGGCAGAAAGGCCATCACAGTACTCTATCAATTAAATCGATTAAAAGTTATGTATATAACTCTTCACTATTTATTCAATTGGGTGCAGAAATTAAAAAAAGATCCTTGTTAATGCTGTAGTGTCACAGCCATGTATGTCGAGGAAATTGCCAGTTCAGAGGAGCACTTCAGAAAACTTGGGGCGTTGCTCAGAGTTTTGTATCTGCAACTTACCATGAGCATAGCTCCATATGCATGTATATTCTGAGTGGAGGTTTTGGCGTCGCATGAAGCCAACTTAAAGCATCCTGATATTGTCATACAAGGTTAGAATTTACATGATGCTCATGGTTCTTGCAACAAAACCCTAAATCTAGATGAATTATGCTAGCCAAAGTAGGCAATGTGTTTTTAACTTGATGTAATGACAATTACTAATAATGACACTTACTATTTTCAGCTGTAGACCCAGCAGGGCAGTAATTCCTGCAATTATTAGCAAGACATGATTTAATATTATATGGTTCATAAAGGTTTAAAGTACAATAAGCACTTTACAACATTAATAGATCAAGTTAGCCTAAGTAACAGGAAATGAAAGAATATGGATGGAACTAATACCCATTAGTGCAAGGAAGTTGCTCAACAGGTGTTGGACAATGAGATCCTGCTGAACAAAATATCTCGTGACTATCGCTAAAATCAGCCCAGCTATTTGCTCCACCACACGTATGAGTTGATTGTCCCGGAGGTAATTGATAGGAATATCTGCAGTGGCAAATCATCCAGACGTAAATAATGTCCGACAATGAAAAAAATAAAAGTAAAGAGATCTCAACTTACGGTTCACATACTCCGGTATTATTATTAAGTTTAGCAAGTGGGCAGTAGGAACCTAGCGGGCAAGCTGCAAGTTGGAGGAAATATGACATTACCTTTTAGATCTTGTAGAAAATAATAATACATATTTAATTAGCCGAATTCAAGGTGTTTGTACAGTGGAATGAAATAATTAGCCTCAAGTTTAGAGGTTTAAAGTAATCAGATATGCTGAAAAAAGGTTCAAAGATGGACCAAACAAAATCAAATAACGCATGCAACTATCATTGGGAATGTAGTTCTATGAAAAACAGCAAAGAAATAAGAAATAGAGGAAGAATGGCTACCGAGTCTTAAGGAAGATTTAGTTTATCTGTATATTACCGAAGTTACTCTCTCTAAGCTCATGAAGTATTCCCAGAAACATGGTCTTGTCTAATAGGAGAGTTACCATAATCGGGTTGCCAACTAATAGCATCAATCATTGAATTCTTAAATAAATTACTTATGTCATATGATGTTACCTAGCACATGCTGAAAGTCACATGTATGAAAAGGGTGTCCATAGAGCTAATCAGACACAATATGGAAAGAGAAGAGGAGCTCCTAATCTAGAAGGAGTGACACACGTCGAGAATATGTAAGAATTCGCAAGGAGGATATAAACTGGAGAGAGACTACATGAAAAAATCTACCTAGAACTCAAGAATAGTGCAAATTACTATGACAGAAAACTACATAGATGACGAGTAACAGAAGTACAAGTTCATTTCCCACTCACTGAAAAACAGCTGAAAGTTGTAGGACTTACGTATCATGCAAGTAATACCACGAGGACAGAAAAAACCTTCACAACAAGGCTGACACCCTACCCTCCTAGCTGGTATCTGATGAGGATCTTCTAGGTTAACTGTTTGGTCTCCAGCACTACATGCCCAGCCAGGCTCGCAACCAGAAACCCAGGTGGTCAGGTTGCAGTTTTTGTTTGGATTTAAATAATTGGTCTCTCCTGACAGAGATCCAACGAAATTGTGGAAGTAAAATCTAATCTCCGCTGCTGTACATAATCGTTGTTCCATGTCGCCTGTCATTTATAAAATTTGTGAGAAAATGACGCATGCTCTACACCTAAAAAAGTTGAATTGAAGATTCAGCAGAATCTTCAAAAAATTAACATTCAGTTATTATTCAATAAGCATAGAGCGAATAAATTACCGATATCCATTAAGGAAAAAGGATAAGGGTTGTTATATAAGATGGTATGCTACGATCTCATTTACAAAGTGAACCGGTATGATGTCGTAATCTATGTTTGCATTTGCTGATGGGCTAAAATTTAACACATAATACTTCTTTATCATGTGTTCGACACAATAGTTTTCTTAAATATACAACATGACATTGTATGAAACTGTACGCATTGAGAAGTCACCTCTGGTTGTGGTGAGACAAGCAGATAAGAATCCCAAATTCGACGAGTAATTGAAGGCTCTGTCCCATTCAAACTGACTGCAAACAAAAACATTTAGAAAAACCAAAACCTTCATTTCCAAATAAACAAGCAACGAAGCCTACCCAACTAAAAAATGAATTATCCCCACCCTCGTGAAAAGATTGTCTAGTTTGATTTTCGATGGTCAAAATTAACCAACTTTATAGTCTTAACTCTTAATTGACACAATTAACTTTCGGTTGAATCAAAACAATCACATTAATAGTAAAATACTTTGAAACACTACCTTCCCATATACTTTTCACCAAAAGATTTCAAAATATTCAGAAACATTTGAGTTCAAAAACTAAAACAATTGGACAATCAAATATTAAAATTGGACTTGGATTGGGGGTAAACCTAGGGGAACATGCGTTTTTACTCCCTCTGTATTCAACAAGCTTAATCGACCTTAAATAATTCACCTCAATTCAGCTAGCGTCACCCCATTTTGTTAACCATGCAAAAACAGAGAATACTACTCCCTCCGTTTCAAAATACTTGATTGTCAACCTTAGTTTAACCCGGATAAATAAAATAGTATTCAAACAAAATTATAAAACATTTACCTCAACCCCTTCCATCAAAGATAACTTTTAAATTCTAGGGAAACCTAAGTTCATATGATCCAAACGTTTATCGTATGCACAATAATAGGAGTTGATAATATAAAATCTGAACCAACAAAATTCAAAAAATGAACTAAATAGACAATACTGTATTTTTTTTTTGGATACATGATGTATAAATTAGGAAATTTGTGAGCTTACGGATCCTTAATGCAGTAGGTGGACTGGTTAGCAACCTCATCGTTGAGAATAAAGGAGGTAACATTTGAGATACGACTATAAATATTCTTGGCCAATTCAAAATCAACACTAGAACTCGAAATTGAAGCATTTTGGTGATTATGTATACGATCATCAACACCAATTACGTATCCCAATTGCATACAACATGTCCATGAGATGGCAAAAATGATGACTGACACATTGAAATTTGAGGCAAAAAAGGAGGATAAGCTCATTATGGAAGAGGTTAGATGAAGACATTGTGTGTGTAAGAGCAAGAAAAATATATATATTGAAAGTGGTCGGCCAGAATAAGGAAAAAACAGAGGGGGAGTGGAGAGTACGAGAAGGGATTGAAAGAAGAAGCATAGTTGTGTTACGTTTAGGTGTCAAGGATCTTGAATTTTGGCGGCAGGACAAAGAAGCGGCGTCTCTCCATCACTCCATGTTCAAATTCTTTTGGTTCAACTCGAGTTTGGTCCGTTTGTTTTAGGCGAATTTGATTTAATAATTTAAATGAATTTCATCATTCACTTTATTTATTTTGGGTGAATGTGATTTAATAATCTACATCAATTTCATCATTTACTTTCATTTGTAACAAAAAAAATATATTGTCATCTAGGTTAATTACCTCTCAATATTTGATATGATAGGACTATAGGAGGTTAATATAACTTTTTTTTACTTTTTTATGTGTTTGTTTGGTAAAAATATTGGGTGCATCAATACTTCCATGCATCAGGTGCATCAGGTACCCATTTAAAGGTTTCATGTGGGTACTGTACCCACTTAAAACTTCATCATTGGTACTTGTACCCAAATTGTACTATAACAATGGTACAATACCACATATTTATCAATCCAAAATAAATATGTGGTATTGTATCATTGTTATAGTACAATTTGGGTACAAGTACCAATGATAAAGTTTCAAGTGGATACAGTACCCACGTGAAACCCTTAAATGGGTACCTGATGCACCTGATGCACCGAATTATTGATGCACCGAAACCGGACTCGTTTGTTTGATTACTTTTAATATGTAGCTTTTTATATTGATAGATGGCGATGCTAATATCATAACTTTATTGAATAATTGGTTTTTTATGGTGATAACTTATTTTCAGTATGTGGTTGATAGTGACATGTTAACTGATGAGTAATGATGCTATTGTTGATAGGGATATACGCAACAAATCTACAAAAAATAGAATTTTCGGAAGAGTAATCATGACAAACCAATTATTGTCTACATATAACTCTAATTTTCAATTACTTCGTACATATACTAAAGAAAATAGCAAGAAATTTGATATTAATAAAATATATTTAAAAATGAAATCAATTATATCATATTTGACTTTTTTTTAGATAAATAAATAAAAAGTAAGTTGTGGGCGGTTGTGCAGGCGGGAAAGGGGTGGGAATGGCTTACGAATGTGAGGTAAGATGAAGATAGGGGTGAGTTTGGGGAAGGGGTCGTGCGGGCATGGCGGGGATAAGGGCTGTGTAGGCTTGGCAAAGGGTGGGGGTAGTGGCGGCTTGAAAGAGAGATAAAGAAGAAGAAGAAAGTGGATGATAATTTCGACATTTCAAGAAGTGTCAGTGTTATTTCTGTTAAGATGCACGTCCTACATCGTAAGTCGATGTCCTCCCAGGTCAACATATAAGATCCTGTGCTACTCCCTATTACCAATTGGTTTTAGAGTCGAACCCCATAAACTCTTATCAATTTGAGCAAAAAGAAACCAATGAGTATTATTATATTTAATAATTGGTTGACTTGTGTTATTTTTCAAATTTCTCACTAGACACAAACAACGAGCCACAAATATATTTGAATCACTAACTTTAACATGTTACAATAATTTGATATGTATAATTACTTCAGTGATTGATACAAAGTTGAGGCAAAATATCTTACATCTTTTCCATTTGGCTAAAAAATAAAATTTGAGTGAATGAATTATTAAACTCTAAGATAATTAGAATTATATTAAAAAATTATATACCCCACATATTTCATATTTAAGGATCTAATTTCATATTATTGGTTGATGTTATCATTCACATCATGACAAGACATTGGAAAATCTCCATTCAACTGTCTAACTGCTAAATGTAGTACAAACATCATTTTTCAATCAACTAAATACCGAAAGAGGAAATAGTCATATTCCTATCTACACAAGAAAAAGAAACAAATATAGTTGATGTTAATGAAGCCAACAAATAAATCATCAAGCAAGGCTTTAAGTCATTTTCCTCTAACTACCATAATTAAAATATAAATTTGCTAGATGCTCTGCATGATATAGGTAGTGGACTTAAATATTAATTTTGACTTTCTTTTTATCTTTATGTATATCCAATTTGTAATTAAATTTCCAACTGCAATTGACTAATCACGATCACATTATAGTAAGTTTAATAATGTTCCATCAAAATTATTATAATTATTATTTTCTTTCAAGAAGTTGAATCTTGCCTACCCTTGTCAGAGATCACTTGACCAGGCGACTTGTAAATCGAGGGACGCGACTTAGGTGAGAGTAGTATGCATGAATGATATTTATTCTGTTTCTCTATGATCCACGTACGAATTAGAACATCTTCTCAAAGTTTGGTACTTAAAAATAAAGGATCCATTATAAAATTTGGTTGTATTAAATAATAGTTATGGGGGTTTATGTTTGGTAAACTAAAATGTAGCTGCCTGCAGAGTTGGATTTGACTTAAGAGAGTGCTGAATTGATTATTGATGATGGGTTGCTCGTCGTCCATTTTCCTACTCTGCGAACATATTTTTATTTTTCGGTTTAGTTCTTTCTTCGCCTTTTTATAAATATCTAGCTCGAGATTTTTGGCTTAATCCTATAATCTTTGTTGAAGACTGGAAGGTGAGTCTTGATCATTTAGTTTGTTACTTCATTCGGGAAAACATAATCTACGGTTTGATTTTTTGAATCGTCGAACTTTCAAATGATGAATTCGAGCAAATATGTCTGATGTATGATGTTTTCGTTGTAGCTTATTGCCATACTGCCATACATATAATTATTTTGGTTGTAGCAGTAACATTTTATGATTGGGGTACATTGGTCTCAGAGAGGTAATTGGCAGTTTAGCTTCAAGATATGAGGTGCTTCAAATTCGACAGCGTTGATAAAGTCAATGAGCCAAAGACCTCGAAGTCTAACTTGTCTAGCTCCACTGCTTCTGGTTCAACAGATAATGGGAGGAAAAGTAGCTCCGACTTCTGCTCTCAGCATGTCTCGGATATAAGTATTGAATTCTCAACAAGGATTTCATTCTCAAGTCTATCGCGCAGATCTAAGAACCTGAGGGTGTTTTCAGTTGAGGAGCTGAAGGCCGCTACAAAAAACTTTAGCCGGTCACTTATGATTGGTGAAGGCGGGTTTGGTGGTGTATATCGAGGTTCTTTGAGGGAGAATGAGTGTAGGATTGATATTGCTGTCAAACAACTCAGCACAAGAGGATTGCAGGCAAGTTACTCCCCTCTCCACATCAATATTGCCTTCCCTCAGATAGGCAAGTAACTTATTCCAAAATACTTGTCATTTCTACATTTTCAGGGTCACAAGGAGTGGGTAACCGAAGTAAATGTACTAGGCGTTGTGGAACATCCAAATCTTGTTAACCTCATAGGTTACTGTGCTGAGGATGACGAGAGAGGAATTCAACGACTTCTGGTTTATGAATATTTGCATAATAGGAGTGTCCTCGATCATCTATCAAGGCGAAGTCAGGCAACTCTTTCATGGTCTACGCGAATAAAGATCGCGCAGGATGCTGCTCGTGGCTTGGCATACCTTCATGAAGGAATGGATTTCCAGGTCAAAGTTTATTCTTCTATATTTGATCTCATTGATCACTATCATCATCGACAGTAACATGCCATTTGATCAACCAATGCTAGCAACATAATATGCAATGGCTGCTCGTGTTAAAGAAAGTTACAAGATCGAATGCAGTAATGTGATTACAACTCCTAGGGGATACTTAAAATTTAAGAAATCTTCAAAATTCGTTCTAATATGACAATTCTAGTGCAGATAATTTTCAGAGACTTCAAATCATCTAACATTCTCCTGGATGACCAATGGAATGCAAAGCTTTCAGACTTCGGCTTGGCTAGACTTGGACCTCCTGGTGGATTAGGCCATATCTCCACAGCAGTACGTTTATATCCTATTAAAACAGGTTTTCACTGGATGTAGTAGTATATATAAGGTGTCATTTTTCTCCACAAAGGCGATCTTCCTATTTCAATTGACCTTAACCATATGAAAAAAAATCATTAGTATACATGCGAGTAATGCATTCTTGAATCGGTTTACCTAGGTTGTGGGAACAATAGGATATGCTGCACCAGAGTACGTTCAGACAGGTCGCCTCACATCAAAGAGCGATGTCTGGAGCTATGGAGTCTTTCTCTATGAACTTATAACAGGCAGAAGACCAGTTGACAGAAATCGACCCAAGAACGAGCAAAAGCTTTTGCACTGGGTTAAGCCACGCATCAGTAACGACATCAACAAATTTGAACAGATTTTGGATCCCAGGCTGGAGGGGAAGTTTGATATCAAGTCAGCCTTAAAGTTAGCAGCCATAGCAAACAGGTGTTTGGTTCGAAACCCAAAAAACCGTCCAAGAATGAGTCAGGTTGTCGAGATGGTGAGCAGCATAACAGAGGGAAGTGAAAACACTAGTCCTCAAAATTTTGAAGAAATCCTAACCCCAATAAATGACACATCTGCATCTTCTTCTGGCAACTTGAGAAGAGTGATTTCTGATCACATAGTTGGATTTAACAAGCGTCTATTATGGAGAACATGCAGCAAACAGAAAGTTAATTCAACAATATGAAGGGGGACCTGTTCACTTACAGCCAGATTGAGAGATAAGAGTATAATACGTAAAATACATATTCGAGACTTTGCGATTCAATATATTGGTGCATTTACCACTAGTCTATGCCCTTATTCGGGTATATATTATTCTCTACTTGAGTTGTTGCAACACATGGACGGATAGAATACTATTCAAAATCAAACGTCTTACAAAATAAACTTTCTATTTCGCTAAGACATAAGGCAACTGCAATCCAAGAAGTCCATGAAAAGTTTTCTTAAACGTTTTGCTCAAAAGGCAAAACAAGTTCCTTTCAACAAGCCAAGAAGGTCTACTAAATTTTAAGCTGGTGAACAGTATATCAACACATATATTTTCTATCTACTCTACTATATTAAGTTTGATATAAACAATATTTATTTTGTACCATTGGATTTATGAAACCGTCTCTAAATGAAGAAATAAGTTTAATAGGGATAGTGAAAATGAATTGACCATTTTTGGACAAATCTGAATCTCTTACTATATTTAGTATGACAATGTATATTGCATTTGGTACTTGTGCATGATCCATATTTTAGTTGTTATACATAGGGCTGAAAATGGATGTGGATTTTTATCCGAACCGTCCCGAACCGAACCGAACCGGCGTTTTTTTTTGTCGGTTTTTAACCGGTCGGATCGGATCGGTTCGGTTTTTTGTAAAAAAACCGCCGGTTAAAAAACCGGTCGGTTATAAAACCGAACCGGTCCGATTGCAGTCATTGTTTTTTTAAAAATTTAGAAATTAAGCAATATTATAGATGAAATAGTTGGACATAAACTAACGATGTGGTCCAAGTAATCATATTAGACATAAGAGGTGGCATTAATTACAAATTTATCAATAACATGCCTAATTTTTTTTAGGTGTAGTGTGTTGTTTATTACAAACTATGCAAAAAATGGGCTAAAATATGATGAACCATAAAAAAATTGGACCAAAAATAAACCTGAACATGCCCATTTTATGTTGGCCCATAAATTGGCCCAAAACCGATCAAAAACCGAAACCTGCGGTTTTAACCGAAACCGATCTTTTCGGTTTTCGGATCGGTTTCGGTTTTTTATTTTAAAAAAACCGAAATATCGGATCGGTTTTTTTTTGGGGTCAAAAACCGGCATAACCTGTCCATCTTCACCCCTAGTTATACACACACGGAAACACTAGAAAAAAGAGGAGTGAAATTATCATTATACCTCTCTATTCAGAAGTGTAGCAACGAGGAAGTTAAGTGAGCGCAAAAAGACAGTTTCACAGCTGAAAAACACTATTAGGGGTAAAATAGTATTTTCGTTCTTAAAATACACTGTTTTGGGTGTGTCCGTAGCAACTCAGCTAGTTTGCTTCTTCTTCTTCTTCACTCCTCCCTGATAACAATTACATAATTCAATAAACAAATATCAAATCAATCAATTTTCATGAAATTGAGAAATGGATCAATCAAATCAACCACATATTAATATGACTAACAATAATCCTCTCCAATTCACAATTCGTTTGCCCAATTCACCTAACCCTAACCCTAGTTCTGCTCAAATTTCAATCCCAAACCCTAACCCTGATTTTAATCCAATCCCAGATCACCTAATCTCAGTTGCTATCCCCCGGAAGCGCCGCCGTGGTAGGCCCAGGAATACGCCGCCTTCGACCTTTAACCAGGTACTGAATCTTCCATATTCAGCTAATAGCACTTCATTTGGTAACAATTCTGGTAATTTAGGAAGTACCACATTTACCAATTATGTAAAAACTCCGAGCTTTGGTGTCGGTAGAGGTAAAGCTGTTAGTGATGTGAATGATGAAATTATTGTCATTAATAAAGAGGCTACTGCGGAGGCTTTGATTGCGTTATCGGCTGGGTTTCCGGCTGATTCATTAACCGACGATGAGATTGAGGCTGGGGTGGTGTCTGTTGTAGGTGGGATTGAGCAGGTGAATTATATACTGGTAAGGAATCATGTTATTACAAAATGGAGGGAAAATGTATCGCAATGGATTACTAAGGAGATGTTCTTGGATGTGATTCCGAAGCATTGTAGTCGGTTGTTAGATTCTGCATATGGTTATTTGGTTTCACGGGGGTATATCAATTTCGGGGTGTCAGCTGCACTGAAGGAGAGGATTCCTGGAGAAATGAGTAAGCAGCGGGTGATTGTGGTAGGGGCGGGGCTTGCAGGGTTAGCTGCAGCAAGGCAGTTGATGTCATTTGGTTTTAAAGTTACGGTCTTAGAGGGAAGGAAGCGTGCTGGTGGTAGGGTATACACAAAGAAGATGGAAGGGTCCAGTAAGACTGCTGCTGCAGATTTAGGAGGGAGTATATTGACGGGGACACTTGGGAATCCGCTTGGAATCCTGGCTAGGCAGTTGTCGTGTACGCTCCATAAAATTAGGGATAAGTGCCCCCTGTATAAGCCAGATGGGAAGCCAGTTGATCTGGACTTGGATCAAAAGGTTGAGCATGCTTTTAATAGGCTGTTAGATAAGGCAAGCAAGCTTCGGGAGTTGATGGGAGAAGTTTCTCAAGATGTCTCTCTTGGTGCAGCTTTGGAGACCTTCCCTGAAGTGTATGGGGAACCAGTAACTGATGAAGAGTTGAACTTGTTTAATTGGCACCTTGCTAATTTGGAATATGCAAACGCAGGCTTGGTTTCTAAGCTTTCGTTGGCCTTTTGGGATCAAGATGACCCCTATGATATGGGTGGAGATCACTGCTTTCTTGCTGGAGGGAATGGAAAACTGGTTCAAGCACTAGCTGAGAATGTGACAATTCTCTATGAGAAAACTGTGCAGACAATTCGTTATGGGGCTGATGGTGTGCAGGTTGACGTTGGTGGCCAGGTTTTTGAAGGTGATATGGCGCTATGCACTGTTCCCCTTGGAGTACTGAAAAGTGGTTCAATTAAGTTTATGCCAGAGTTGCCTCAAAGGAAGCTTGATGCAATAAAGAGGCTGGGATTTGGTCTTTTAAACAAGGTTGTAATGCTGTTTCCTCGTGTATTTTGGGGCACTGATCTGGATACCTTTGGCCATCTCTGTGACGACCCTAATCGTCGGGGGGAATTCTTTCTCTTTTACAGCTATGCAACTGTCGCTGGTGGTCCCCTTTTACTTGCTTTAGTGGCAGGAGAAGCTGCACATAAGTTCGAGACTATGCCCCCCACAGATGCTGTTGCATATGTTCTTCAAATTCTTAAAGGTATTTGGTGGTTTTGCTGAAATGTTTGTTTGTTGTCCTAAAATCTATGGTTGTGCTTGTTATCTTTTATAGTTTCTGAAGTCGGTACGCCAAAGTGTATGTTACTAGATACTACTTACTGAATGTCGAGTATGGAGTATTAACTTCACCATAAATTGCTTATTAAGTTGTAGCTCAAGTGTGGAATGCGTAGGATTGACTATGAAATAAATATTCCTTATTCTTTAATCATTTCTCCTTTTCCCTGGATTTGTGGTCCACTTATCTGAATAAAAAAATAAGTATGAGTATTTCCTTTATTAAGACCAGAAATATCTGTATAGCCTTTGTTATAGTACTTAACAGAATAAGTAAAATCTCTATACAAGTGAAAAATTGAAATAATTTTTCTGGAAGTAATCCACATGACTAGTATGGACTATAGTAATACTGAAGAAGTCCTAGGTATGAGCTTGAAGGCCTTGGACTAGTTTAATCCCTTTAGATAGCCATTTGCTATTATATCTCGTACTTTGACTTTCTATAATCCGATAATGCATTTTGATACTTCATTATGGTAACATCTGAATTCTTTTTTCATTTTTTGTTTCTCATTATAGATATTGGGACTTTCATGCAATCTTCCTTTATTATATATGTTCACGTTCTAACCATGGAGCTTAGGCGTGTCTCTCATGTCCAGACGTTCTAATTTGGTAATGGTGGTTAAGGGATTGAGTGCACGATTTCATGCAGGTATTTATGAACCACAAGGAATTGAAGTCCCTGAGCCCATCCAAACTGTTTGTACAAGATGGGGTAGTGATACATTCAGCTTTGGTTCATACTCAAATGTAGCAGTAGGGGCTTCTGGAGACGATTATGATATTTTAGCTGAAAGTGTTGGGGATGGGAGACTATTCTTTGCAGGAGAAGCAACCAATAGGCGTTACCCAGCAACCATGCATGGGGCTTTTTTGAGTGGGCTTAGAGAAGCTGCAAACATGTCTCACCGTAGTGCTATGAGGTCATCCCAGCCAAAAGTTGAGAAAAACCAATCAAGGAGTGCACAGTCTTCTGCATCGATTCTCACTGATTTGTTTCGAGATCCTGACTTGGAGTTTGGTAGTTTTTCTGTAATTTTTGGTAAAGATCTTGATCCTAAATCAGCAGCGATTTTGAGGGTGACTTTTTCAGGGCCCCAAAAGAGGAGTCAGGAAGGACTAAAGCATGATCAACAGCACTCTAACAAATTACTGTTCCAACAGCTTCAATCACATTTTAATCAACAGCAAGAACTTCATGTTTATACACTAATATCTAGGCAACAAGCACTTGAGCTCAGAGAGGTGAGAGGGGGGGATGAAATGAGGTTGAATCATCTATGTGAGAAACTTGGAGTGAAACTAGTTGGCAGAAAGGGATTAGGACCATCTGCAGAGTCCATGATAGCTTCCATTAAGTCGGAGAGAGCCAATCGGAAGCCGACGCTTGGTTCAATTTCACGTAAATCTGGTAACTTCTCTGGCCATAGTTTTCTAGACTGGTACTTTCGGGAGCTAGTATTTGGAACCTAGATGACAATTCACAACCCAAGAAACTATTTGCTCCATTAGCATATTTTAGTTACTTAAAAGAAGTTTTAGCTAAATTAAGGAAATAATAATCAGTTATAATACTATTTCCTTCGTATCACTTGCTTGCCAGCTGTTATTTCAGTGCATATCAGATTTATGGCAACTTCCAATACATTTTTTGTTTCCCATTTTGTCCTTAAGTTTAGTTAAGATTCTTTCAGAACTAAGTGAATATGGACTTGTGGTGTAAGTAAAATCATCATACATAATTCTTCTATTGTTACTATACTGCGACGTCTGAGTAATACAGTAGGGGAACTTCTTTTTAGCGTGCTTATCACCAAGATGTAATAAGCACCTGCTTTATCAATCTTCTATGATCTTTTTGCATCATTATGTAATTGTAGTCCTAAACTTCATTTGGTTCATATATAATGCAGTGTGTAGTCTGCCTAGGTGGGGATCCCAGTTTTGTTGTTTGATTTAAAAATTTGGTAGGCAAGGAACAGCACGAGTTTTAAGTCCAAAACTATAATTTGGTGTTTCTCCGTCCTACTTATATAATGCAGCACTTCCTGTTTTTCACTATTTTAGAAGATGAATTTGAGAGAACATTGAAAGTTATTGAACTGTTAGAGCCACAGCCCATTCTACTAGCTCTATTGTCTTGCTGGAACCCTCGTGATAACAGTTTATGTTAGGCGTTTAGGATATGATCTCATGGTATAAAATAGTCGTCAATAAGGAATGAACTTTTCACGTGTCAGCATTAGTAATTTCCAATGAAGAAGCAAATTGAGCACTTCAATTTGGATTGGTTCTGTAATTAATTTAGATTGGTTCTCATTAGCTTTCATATTGACCAAGCCGACCCTTGCTAATACAATTTTTCTTTCTCTTGAAGGTACATCCAAGTTGAAAGCAGTTGGTATGAAGCAAAAGTTAGTGAGGTATGAACAATCTTTTGGAAATCTTTTGTCCAAAAAGGCTTTGTTTTCTAGTAATTTACATTTATTCTCATTGTTTCAGAAAAGCCAAAATACTGGGGAAAAACTCTGGACTTGCATACCGCAATGCAGGTGGTGAGATCACCAGGCAGCAGCTGCCAAGCATTAGCCCGCTCTCTGGTACCGTAAGCAGTCCCCATGGTTATGCTGCTTTAAATACAGTTGATGGGGCTAAAGTAGCAAGAAATGATGGTGGCTCCCCTCTTCTTCCAGATTCAGCTGTTGGTACTGAGATATTGGGAAATAGTGGAGGCACATCTATTGAGAGTTCAATGGTAAGGAAAAATTCTGGGGCCAGTATTAGTAAAAGCAGTTGGATCTCCCATGGTCCCTTTCCAAATCATAGCCCACTTTCTAATTCTATTGGCAGCACAAATGATTCGAGTGAATTAAAGCCAAATATTGGAGCTAGAGTAGCCAGCGATAGTACTACTTTTGCCTCTTCACAGTTATCAAAAGTTTATGTTCAGTCAGTTAATGACTTCAATGGCTTATTTAGTGAGAGTTTGATGGTTCAGAAAGATTCTAAAGGTTGTGTTAGCAACCACAGTGGTACTACCCAGCTTTCAGACTTTCACTCAGTGGCTATGTCGGTTGGTACTAGCCATGGTGGTTCTGCTCCTTTGGTAGTAAATGATAGCGTTGATGTTAGTGTTGATGTTGCTCATTCATTGAACTCAAATGCTGGTATTCAATTAGAGTGTGATGCTATTGGGTCCATGCCTATGATGATTGGGGAAAACTTCATGGGTGGCATCGGTAGTCCTCCCCCTCTACATACATTTGAGAATTGTACAATAGATGATTTTGCTCATCCTCTTGGGCCAAATTTTGGTGATGACAATTTTCTCCAAAATTCTTGAAAGGTACATTGTTTCAAGGTGGTTAAGATTATGCCATTCAGAAAGGGGTATTGACCTTGCTGATCGTCTAGGTTCTCTAAGTTGTAATAGCAGATACATGGATTTAATGATTGCTGCACAGGGTCACAGACTGGCAAAAGAATTATAAGCCGGCACCCCCGTAACTCGAACAGGAGGAGGGGGGTGATTGTCGATCTGTGGTTGTGCAGGTAACCACAAAATCTGTTACATATAAAAGTTAGGATAGGGAAGCAGATGCATTGAGCTGTATATTTTGAGAGATAACATGGTGGAGTGGTAGACGTAGTTAGGCTTAAAGTCTTTTTGGTTGACTAATTGTAATTCTTCCCCTCTTTGTACAGTCTCTTGGCCCTTGGCCAAACCTTTCAATCATTAACAAGCTCTACAATCGTCGTATTCTTTTTTCAATCAAGCAGATGCATTGAGCTGTTATTAATGATCATACTTGAGTGATTGTTGTACCTCTTTTAATAGAGATTTGAATCTTTGTAATGAGGGACCCGTGGGCCGCTGCAAGTAGCCCCATTAGATAGCTACTCATACAATGCGTACTGGATAGCCTTGGGGCTGACACAACTGCTGCTAGGGGAGGACCGGAGGAGGGACTCTTGTAAATTATTGTAATATTAATTATAGAAAATAGAGATTACTTCTTCCATTTTTAGAAAATATGGTCTAGTTTCAAGTGACGATGATCGAATTTTCTGAATTTAGATATGTTTGACCAATTTTATATTACTCCCTCCCGCCCTAAATGCTTAGCACATTTTGACTTTTCGTGGATAAATTAAAAAAATTGATTATGAATTTTCATTAAACGATAAAAAATAATATAATCATATGATATCTTGTTAAATTCGTCTCAATATATATTTTTGAAATATCAACTTTTTTATAATTTTTTCGCATGTAGAATAAAAAAATATTTACATTTTAAATCGTGTTTTGTTAAAAAGATACATTAGAGATAGTTATTCATATGCATTTAACTATTAGTAATTTCACACAATAATTCTTTTATAAGAATCTCATATGTGCTCAATTAGGACTCCAAAGCTTGTTAATTTTGATTATTAAAAAACAAATAAAAGCTTCTTCTTAATTTTAACTGAGCATGGTAGGGGGGAAATAGAAAGAAGAAGAAGAAAAGGCAATGCTCTTATTGGACGCAGTTGAAGCCAATTTGTTCTTTTCCCTTCGAAAAGTAAACCTAATTGAGAACTGCCATCACACTTTCATAAAGCTCGCAACAGTAGCGGTGGAACGAGGCATCAAGATAATCGTACACTAGCACAGTTAGTGACATACATTGGCGGTTTTGATTTACAGGCAGTCAACAAAACCCATCGGTATGACTAGATAGCAGAAACCAAGTTCTCCTCTTGCCCATTGGAATGATATTTTGAAAGGGAGCTCTCCATCCACCTCTTCAGCATTTCCACCGAAGCCTTAGGCTGATCCATGGGCACCATGTGTCCAGCATCATGAACCTATTTTCTCATAATAAATTCACATTGTATGAAAAGAGACATGAGGTCTAAAATCACAAAAAGGTTAAGGCAAGTGAAGAGGGTAGGCGTGGGAGCGAGGAAGAGGTACCTTCAGGAAACTAAGAGGCCCATAGCTCTTCAGCAATCCTGCTTCGGAACCATCAACTTCAAAAGGAACTTCTTGTGATGCTCCAAAATCTTGCTGGCCAGACCATTCCATAGCATGGACCCATCTTGAATTACCTGGACAAATAAGTTATAAACATATATTTAGCTCCCCGACAAACTTCCAAGGACAAATTTGTTTTAATGCACAATTAAATAACTTACCAAGCCAATTGCAAATAAGATCATATTCTCCGGCATATATTAGCATTTTAATGTCGTCTTCAAGTAGTGCAGGAATGCCAACTTCAAGATTTCTCATCCAGTCCGTTAGCATGGCTTGATATACAGAAGTACTACAAGAAACGAACTCTATATTTTCAACGCCAAGGGCACTCCTTACAGAGTTTAGGTTCATAAATTTCTCCATGTTTGAGAAGTCATAACAGAGGCTACCAATACACTTCTTTCTGATATCATAATACTGCAAGTGAACATACAAATTCAAAGTAAGTAAAGCAGGCAGGTACTGGGATCAAAATTTATCACTGTTAGTAGGACAGACAGAAAAACTGCCTGACATGAAGAAAGAGGACTTATATCAGAATATTCCACTGATGGTCTAATAGGCTAGAGAAAGGTAAAGAAAGGCCAATCATATCCGCGAGAAAATAATACAGTGGCATGCTGCAAGACAATAATCAGTGGCATGCACTGCGTTAGTGAGCAAACATGTTCATAACAAGTCGTGACACAATAACCTGAAAATGTATGAATTTTCTTTATAGAAATAATTTTAGTTTGGTAAACAAAGCCCATCAAACCAAATCAGCAATAGCCATGCTGATATAGAGCAATGGTTATAAACGATAACAGAAAATGTAAAGATAATCTAGTCTGCAAAATGCTTAGCATAACATGAAGTAAACAATGCAACTCATACATTAACATCACCAGCGATGTTGAGGATGGAACTGAAAACAGTGTTGCAAACAAGATAAGCAGCCGTGCAAGAAACTGTCCCTTGAGTACCTGGAGAAGAGTGACAAAACTCATTAGGCAGATAAATAACCGAAGACACTACTTATCATAGCATTGTCACTTCAATGAGCAACACATGAAGAGATCTCTTTCAGTAAGTAACAAACTAGGAAAAGAGAATCAAATGGGAGGCACAATTAATAGGACAAAGCATTACCGCAAAGCTTTATGGCAGCTTCACAGATAGGAAGCACCTTGTTGATGCGATCATGCTCAGTTTGTGAAATTAAACCCATATCCAGTGCATAGTCTGTGTAAGCCGCATATTGAATTGCCGGGTCAGTAAGACCATTCCCAATAGCAAAGCCCTGTTTAACATCATTTAAATTGAGAAGAAATGAAGGAGTTAAACAAGAAATATCACACCATAGCACTAGGCTATTTGAAGTTCACTGGTCGGACTACCTTAAGATTAATATGAATTCCTTCTTTGGCTTTGTTTCCTTGGTGAACACGAGCAGCAATAGCAGGAATGTAATGACCAGCATATGATTCTCCAGTTATGTAAAAGTCATTCTCAGCAAGCTCTGGGTGCTCGACAAAGAAAGACTGGCGAAGAAATTGTGCCAAATCTAGCGTTAGTACAAATCCTTTCTGACAAGCAGTGGCAGAGCTGTTCCTGTTCAAGGCTATGCACTTGTACAGGCACTTCGCTTTTTGTTTTCTGTTTTTTTTTTTTTTTTTTGTAATTTTTTTAAAGTACAAGCATAGTATCATTCAACATAGTAATTGATTATAACTTTTATATATCAATTATATACATTTAAGTCTTTATCAACAAAATCATAGTTAGAGAGAAAGAGAGAATACTAAATAGTGATATTTGTACATTAATATTGGTCATTCTCATTGCCGTAGTGTTTATTCACTAGTACTATTGTGTTGAATATTAAATAGTGATATCCAAAAAAATTATAGCCAATTTCGAACACCCACTTCAAAACATCTAGGTTCTCTACTGCTGACATGACATCCTTAATCACACATTATATAAAATTAATAAAAGAATATTCTTATTTTGAGGTAATAAGAATGTAATAATAAAACAACCAAACCCACCCACATAGAACGAATCAAGAAAGAAATGAGAACTATATTCCTCCAACACTGACATCTACAAAATATAATCAACATGGGATGCATTTAAACGGATCCATACGATTCGGATTACAAAGGAGCCTACACTTAAATTTAGCAAGCACATAACATACTTAAATTTTGGTACTTCGAGAGAGACCATCACTACAAAATCTTGTCTTGTCTATGCAGATTCTTTAACAATGAATTTAGCACTTTTTCTTGTTTTAGCATTAGAAGATTTTGTCTATTATGCATGCCAAATGATGATAAAATAAAAAATCTTAAAGAAACCCTTTAAAACAAAATTTGCATTATCACAAACCTGCAAAAAGTCATATAAGTCATTGCTAACACCAGTTTCATCATGAACGACATCACGTTTATCAGTACTGAAGCTAAATCCAGTTCCAATTGGCTGATCAACATATATAAGATTGGACACCTGCAAAAGAAATATTAAGAAACAACCACTCCGATATTAAGAAAAGTGAACTGCCAATGGATACTTGCTAACCGGAAGGAGCAGGTCAGATTAGACAACTACTATCTAAATAAGCATCGATTAAATACTTTCATACTAAAAATTGATGAGAAATGAATTTCAGTAATATATGGCTGCACCTCGCCACACGCTTCTCGTTAAGTGTCCTCACAACATTATCTAAGGATCCTCATTTGAGTGCAATTTTTTCCTCCCTCATCTTACCTCGGGTGGACGGTCGACCACATCCCCATATCTATTTTTAAAGATAGTATCTGGTCATTTACTAATGTCTTACTGGATAAGAAGAGATACCTAAAGAAAGTTTATTGTAAGTGTCCCCTCAGCATTATCTAAAGATCCTCATTTTCCTAATCTGGATCAAAGAACTTCTGGACACTCTACTAATCTCAACTGCAAAGAAGTCCCTATATCCGTTTACTAAATGAACTATCTACTTATCCCTTAGCATCATAATCGAATAAGAGAAGCTCATAGTAAGTAATACATACATACAAAAGTCATTTACAAGTATTAATATGACTATCACCATTGAATATACAAGAAAATCATTAAGAGAAATATATCCATACCTGGTCCCAGCCATACTCGTTCCACTCGAGTGATAAATTATTTGCAATTTTGAAGGGTCCATTTTCAAAGAAAAGAGCCAACTCACTACTGCAACCTGGACCTCCAGTCAACCAGATGACGACAGGATCTTTCTTGCTGTTTCGTGATTCAAAGAAAAAATAGAACATCCTACATAAAGAAAAGTGAAGCATGAGTAAGCGTGCAGTTCCCCCCTTTAAGTATCTAGCCAAACAAATTGGCCTCCGAAAGTATCTGCAACTGTAAATCTAGCCCCTCACCACATCTCATTGCAAACTATAACATAAATTGCACCTATAATCATTCTAGAAGGAGGGCATTGGTCAAAATAGCCAAGCAATGATAATTATAAAAGAAAAAAAACATAATTTTTTTATAATTGGTCATAGTCCAAAATAACTATAATAGAATGTGATAGAATATGGATTAAAATTGGCAGAAAAAAATGAAAACCTCAACTATAATAGATTGGAGATATTAATCAGTTAGCATTACTATTACATCATATTTCATGTTAACTGAGCCATTTTCGCATTATCCTCCAAAATAACTGAAGTGAAATAAAAAATTCCGCACTAATTAAAAACCACGACAATAATCATCAGATATATAATTTGAAGTGAAATTAGGAAAGCCTACTTTGCAGCATAAGAGTGTTTAATCTGATAATAACCAGCATGATGAGCGAGGTTCTCAACCGAAGCTCCATCGCTCTCGGATCCTATATTCGGGAACCTCAGTGGCCACTCCACAAGCTTCGGTTGGTCAACGGCGTTGACCGAGTCAATGAGGTTAACTGGTTGTTTAGGGAACAGGTTAAGGTCGCGGATCAGTTTGGCGGCGTCTAGCTTCGGGGTGGTGGGAATTCGGAGGAGCGCCACCGTCAATGACGGCGCAATGAGGAGGAGGAGGAGGAGGAGAGGGGAGAAAATGGTGTAGTGATTCATTTCTCTTTTCTGTTTGGTAGTTTGTTTTGTTGCCAAGGAGCTTCTTTTGTATGTGAACTTTTTTAGATGTGATTTCAATATAATTTTCTCATTTTAAAAAATATATTTTAATATCTTTGGGACATTTTTATAAATTAACCAATTATGCATCATACAATTTCCAATTATACGGAACATAATTTTTACTAATATTAATATTTCTAGTAAAATATGTAAATTACTAAAACAATAATTAAAAAAGAACAAAAAATAAAATGCGAAGATAGTGGGTGATTTTCAGCGGTTGAGGACGTGACGTTACTCTATCTGAAAGCAACAGACGAGCAATATTTTGAGTGGGGGATTTGGGGCGGTGCTCCAACTGTCAACGTTTACGTTTCAAATTTCAATGTTAATACATCTCCCTTCCCGCCTTTACTATACAACAACTGCAACTCTGCAAGCCAACTCCTAACGGGCTCAGATCAACCCAAATGTCCATCAAAATAAGCATCCAGACTACATTAGTCCATTAGACATAACCTCCGAAGCCCACCACAAAATATGGGTCATAAGTCATAACTCATAAGTGTATTACAATTTACATGCAATAATCCTCAATTAATACAACTTAGATTTGTTTCAAACAAACAAACGCATGAAACCCAATTGCTAATAAACGTATAAAATCATCACTCAATTGTCATGATACATCTCATCGCTAATTGACCAAAAAAAAATTGTCATGATACATATACAACACATGTGTTGGTTTGACAAAATCGGAGTACACAAAACAAATAAACACATGAATATATGTCCTGAATACAAACCAACACATATGAATTACGTTGATAAGGATAAAAATATAAAAATTTAGTGTGAAAATAGATTATACTTTAAATAGGCCAAGTAATATATATATTATGAAATGTATGAAGAAATGTTTTCTAATTATTGATAGACCAATAAACGGCATAAATATTGTAAGCAAAATTCGAAAATTAATTAGATAAGTATAATTTATAGAAATTGGTGTTATATAACGGAATTTGGTCTTCTTGTAGTTCACCCTAGAATTGAGCACGAACAAAGTCCACGTCAAGGGTGATATGCTTGCGTGGCAATGTAATTCCTAGTTTTCACGAAGCTAACTATTTTTTTCTTTTTTCCGTAAATGAGCGATGAGGTGAGTTTCGAACCCAGAACTTTTTGGTCATTAGCAATAGTCTTTTCTATTAGACTATTCGATTAACTCTTAGGGCCGGTTTGTTAAACTTATTCAGCACTTAAAATTAATGTATTCAGTACTTATTTAATTAAGTTTGTTTGTTAATAGAAAAAATTAAGTACTGAACATAATCAGATCTGAATGAAATCCTTAACAAAAAATTAAGTCAAAATTTGCAACTTATTTTTCTCCTCTTAATGACTGAATCCCACAATCCAGCAATTATTTAAAAACCCCAATTTGTCCTTCCTTAATTATTCCAAACTCATACATTCTTATTCAAATCAAATTCTATTATTATTATTATTATTTTTGTTGTTTAAGATTACTATTATTATTATTATTAATAATAATAATATTATTTCTATAATTATTATTATTGTTATTATTATTATTATTATTATTATTATTATAATTCTTCATTATTCTCGCTATTATTATTATTATTATTATCATTTATTTGATAATAATAATAATTATTATTATTATATGTTATCATTATTAGTATATTATTATTATTTTGATTATTATTGCCATTATTTTTATTAATTATTATTATTATTATTAATATCATTGTTAATATTTTATTATTCTCATTACTATTATTATTATTATTATTATTATTATTATTTCATTTTCATTATTATTATTATTCTCATTATTATTCTTATTATTATTATTATTATTCTCGTTATTATTGTTATTATAATTATTAATATTTTATTATTTTTATTACTATTATTATTAATAATAATATTGCTACTCTTATTACTATTATCAAGAATATTATTATTATTATTATTATTATTATTATTATTATTATTATTATTATTACTAATTTTATTATTATTCTTATATTATATATTATATAAGGAAGTGTGGTGGGGGCAAATTTGTCAATACAGCATAACTTGAGTAATTTTCAGTGAACTGTTATCAAACCCTTCAAATTTTCAGTATTCAGATTCAATTTTCATTCAGATTCAGACATTCAGTATTCAATCATTCAGATTCAGACTTCAGACTTCAGATTTCAGACATTCAGATTTAACAAACAGGCCCTTAACAAGCTAACTATTAATCAAGTGGTTTGATATTGAAGGCAATGTGATGGACCCAACCTAATCCAAATATCCAATTGACTTACCTTTCCACATTTATTTCGTCGTCGGCACCTTTGTTTGACATATACTACTAAATACTTTTTCCTTAAAAAAAAGCTAAGTGTAGAATTACAAGGTTCCTTCAACTTTTGGCAGTCTACCATGACTTTTTATCTCTTGTTTGGTTTGGGAATTATTAAGACGCACAACTTCAAAATTATAATTCTTCGTTCATCTAGAAAATCGAGGATCATCCTGTCTACATCAATTATGGAAATGTGGCTAAAATATGTAGTATCTCAGTCATGAACAAATATTTCCAACTCGTGCGTGTATTTATATTTTCAATTATATATGATCATGTATGTGTAGTGACGTCCTCACGACATACTACGGTGCAAAGTATTATCATTGGTTTTGCTTTTTCAACCAATTTAAATTTCATTCTCGTTAAAATCAAATAGTATATTTTGAAGTAGTTAACAGTTAAATTTTATTCCTTTGATCGGATAAAGCATACCCCGTCACTTACCTCTTTCATATAATTCAGGACGAGAATGCATAGCAAATAGGAACCATTAGTGTTTCACACATTCATTAATGTGTAGTCACCAAAGAAGTATGAATGCTTACTCATATTTCCTTCTAGTTGATTGGCTTGTTTTTTTCTTTTGTTCTTTTAATAACTATATTGAATATAGTATCCGATATATCTTAGACTTATATACTACCTGCCTAAACGATATTTTATGACTGAACACTAGACGTAATTTTCCATCTAAGATATAATCAAAGTTGGCTTGTTTTCTAAAAGGAATATATAACGAATGAAGTTCCTTCTCTAATAAATTATCTTTTCTTGACCAACTTCCTTAAAGAATATTATGTGGTAGTAAAACAAACAACCAATGTGGATATGTGGAGTTGAAATATAGAATATTGCGTAGTATTAGCATATGCAAACTAGTTCCAAATTGATTGGACCTCAAATCAATACATAAAATCGATCTGTATATCCGATAAATTATTGCCGACTCTTTTTACTTCCTACATTATTGTACTCGATATATAAGAACTTAATGATAAAACGTTTTGGTGTTATTGTGGTGGTCCTCTTGTCTCTTTTTTTGGCAGTTTTGATTTTTTATGGTGTTAATTTTCAAATTGAAGTGATGTATACGAAAATCAAGGTACCTCTAACCACTGAGACACATTCTATGTTAATCTCCGACATCAATTCTTAGGGCAAGGGAGTTATCGGACCCTTACTTTCAGACCCCTCAAAGTTTTTTATATAAGAGCTCAACCCTATTTATTGGGTGCGTTATACTTTTCCATCTTTTATGATGGAGGAGTTTTGATTTTTTAGGTAAAATTTTGAGATTTTCCATAAATAGTAATATAGTCAGAATCTTGTTAGATTCGTCTCAATATATGTTTTTGAAATATCAATTTTTAATAATTGTTATTCTTGTAAGATAAAAAGATTTACGTGTTAAATCGTAACTCGAAGACCGTGAAAAAATAAATAATCCTATCATTTAGCAATGGAGGTAATTATGTCGAGTATGAAAAATTACCGAAATCAATTTAAATTGGATCAATCAATATGGTAATAATTATTAATATTTGATAACAAGGGCGTTTTTTCAGTCAAACGATAGAAGTTACAAATAATTATGCAATAGGAAATAAATAATATTATTAAACTAAACAAATAAGAGCCTAAGTTCCAAATAAACAGCTTCGTCTTCTCGACTGCTGCTACAAAAATACACTTGCTTCCTCAATGTAACATAATACTCTATTTGACTCGTGGCTCGTGAGTGTGACCCGGGTTGACTGTGATTGTGTACAACTTGATTCGAAATGCCCCTTTGAACATTCAAAACGTCAGGTTAGACTAATTGACGGTATAATAATGCAAACAGATGGACTTTTTCGGCCGAATTGATGTCATGCAGTAGTTGACTAATTGACTAATGATTTTTTTTTTTCAATTAATCGATATTATAAGTAAGAAAATTCTATATTAGTGGAGAAAGGATTTATACAATAACGGGACAAAGACGTCCGTAAATATTTGGATCCATGTCATATTCCGAGTTCATAATTTTCATTAAGAATGCATGGGTTAATAATCACTAGATCAAACTAATAAATCGAAACATAGTAATATCATACAACGTACTTAATATAAGTATGATATAACATCGTTTAACTGTCTAATTTATTCAATAATACACTGTCATTCATCATGCCATTTACTATAATAATTTAATCTTAAAAGAATATAGATTATGGGGCACATCAACTAATAAATGAGTGCAATCTGAATGAAGTATAATATGACCACGATTAGATAGTGTTCTTAAATAATGAAGACTATTTGAGCAATTGCATAGATTATGGGGCACAACAACTAATAAACAGCTTCTTAGTATATACTTTTGGGTCTTAATTTAATAGTACAACTTTTGAACATCACATTTTCTTTTATTAAAAATGGTCAGTATTTTTAATTTAGGACCATTTAATATTGATAAGACACGAAATCTTGGATGTATCTGAGTCATCATTTCACCGAATTGGCAAATTCTAACAGTCATAAAATGTAATTTTGTTAGTATTACCTTTTTTAGGTAAATTAATATGCAATGAGTATCATACAAATAAATAACTAACTAACAGGCAAGTTTTTAATTACTATGAATTGAACGGGAGACATCTTGCTAGAAGTTCAAATTAATTACAATAAGTTATTAAGCCATGAGTATTTACGACTCCTTCCAATTTAAGATAATTGATGTTGACTTTTTTTAAAAGTTGAACTTTGATCACTAATTACTAATTACTTGTTGTTTGTGCACAATTAGGTATATGTACAGTCGTTCTTCTTATACAATCAATTTTTTGTATAATTAGTTAGATATTGTTACAATTTCTTTTTCTGTAAATTAGTAATGAGGTGAGTTTCGAACTCAGGACCTTCTGTCAGGAGCAATAGCCTTTTCCACTAAACTATTCGATTAACTCAGATATTGTTACAAAATGCAAAAAAGATTGTGTACAATTGAAAGGTGAATTTGAAGAGACATGAATGCATGACTAATATATAGGTACATAACTATAATATTATATACAAAAATACAAAGTTTTGTACAAAAATATGGTCTTACATAAATAAATATAAACAAATACTACTACCTCCATCCCTTATTATAATATCCATTTACTTTTTCACGGTCTCCGAGACACGACTTAAAACGTAAATATTTTTAATTTTATATGTGTAAAAATTATAATAACTTGATATTTCAAAAGTATATATTGAGAGGAATCTAACAAGATCCAACATGATTATATTATTTCTTATCGGTTAATAAAAATTTACGGTCAAAACTTTATAAGTTTGACCCAAAAAGTCAATGCAAAATGGGTATATTAAAAAGGGATGGAGGGAGTATATGATTATACATCAGTCTAATATATTTTTGAGTTAAACATGTGAAATACATATTGTGACAACTTTATATTCATTTTTATATTTGAATTTTTATTTTCCCCATTGACTGCCCATATATTATGAAAATTTATGTTATTTTATAAAAGATATATGAGAAACTACAATCATCTTAAATTGTAGTATCAAATTTGAAATTTATTTTAGGTAGAATATTAGAATAGCACGCAAAACCCTAACCACCACAAGATGGTATGTGAACTATCTTCAATTGATATTCAACATTTCAACATACAAATGAGGTTAAAGATCACTGAATATTTTTAGTTTGATTACTCTCATTTAAAAGTGTTTATGTTAGATCACTCAACTACATTTTTTAATAAATTTGAAATTAAATTTTTTAATATAGATATTTTTAAATAAATGTGATCAAACTGAAAATATTAAATATATAGTTTCAATAATTTTTGATGTCATTAACTTTATTATCTTCAATATTCAACAGGTTGAAGTAAAATAAGTATTATGATAATGAGCTCCATCATATGCAATATCAATCATGGTCGTGGGCTCGTGGCCCTAGGCAAGCTTTGACTACTAACAAGTGACATTTCACATCCATCTATATTAGAGGGAGGATCTAACTAATTAAGCTACATTTTTACTTATTTTACTTACATTATTTGTAATATAAATCAAAAAATTTTAAAAAATCGCATTAAAAAAATGATATGGAATCGCATCCCAGGTCGAAAAGCACCGAAAAATGGTCGCAGGTTAAAATGGGCCAAAAACATGGTCTCGGTCAAAATGGACCGAAAATTTGGTCCCCAGTCAAAATAGTTAGATAATATGTTTTCGGGTCAAAAATGCCAAAAGTACGGTAAAGGTCGAAAGGGGCCGAAATTTTGGTGTGAGGTCAAAACGGCAATAATAAATACATGTAGTAGTTACTAACCAAATAGCTAATGTTTGTTAGATTAGGGTATTTTGGGAAAATATTGTTAGATTAAATAATTAATGTTTTAAGATTAAAAGTATTTTGGAAAAATATTATTAAAAGTTAATTAAATGTGATAAGTTTAGAATTTTTGAAATTTTAACAAATATAACAATCTTTTCTTAAAAGAAGGTGTATAAAATAGAGGGGCTTTAACAAAATATTAGTGGCTTCATTTGTCACACTCACATATGATGATGCACGGAAAGTATTTTAATCAATTAGCAATTCCCTATTTTGTGGAGGATTTATAACTTACCATTTCTTGTCTGACTTCTTAATAACAAATACATGTAGTAGTACCTAACCAAATAGCTACTATATATAAAGTATAAGTAAGCTAATAGGAGTATATGAGTAATTTAATACAGTACTAGACATACACTCGAAGTTCAGATTTATAATGGTTTGCCATTTCATTTGTATGTGCTTAATTAGAGTTTACTAGTTTTGGCTTCGTTGGTGACCACTTATTATATTTACAATCCCAACGCACGATACACAAAAGAAGTTGGGTCTCTCGCAATTTAACCTTTGATTGTTTGATGAAATAACAATTAATTATAGTAGATCAATAATTAAAACAATTAAAATTATTTTAAAATGATAACTAAAAAGAGACAGAAAGAAAAATACTTCCGTGATTTGAAACGGGACTTCACATGTGAGGGGGGGAGTGTTAAGATTGCTTCAAATGAGCCCAAATTGTCACATATGAAAGTCCCACATTAAATATAAAGGAGAGAGAAGGAAGCAATTCCATTTATCACCAATTGATTTCAAGATAGTGCCTCATTGGGTTATGAAGTGTGAGTTCTCTCTCCTCATATGGGTGTGGTCCAACCGATTAATAAAATTCAACAGAGAGTATGAATTAACAACCATACAAATGGAGAATAAACTATTACTACTACTTCCATTTTTACGAGGTCGAAATAAATTAATATTACCTCCATCCCAAATTATTTGACCATTTCTACCAAATATGAAAAATTTTGATCATCATAGAAAAATAATATATATAGTCATGTAAGATTTTGTTAGATTCGTTTTAATATATATTTTAAAATATCAAATTATTATAATTTTTATGTACAAAGTATTAGAGATATTTACGTTTTAAGCCGTGATTCGATAACCGCCGTTACAAGTTAAATAGGAAAACAAATTAGAATAGAGCCTAGAGGGAATATCAGTGTTGAAATTGATGGTGAAATTAACTTGTGGAATCTGTTATCGATTTTCACTAGTGTCGATTAAAATATGTGTTCGATTGTCCAGATGTTGCATACATACAACAAGGAATGCATGCATGTCAACTCTTGTTATTTTTGTTTTATTACCGATCAGGGTAAAGTCGACAAACTTATCAAATTGACCATATTATTTGTATTAATTAGGAGTAGTTATTACACATATATGGAGATGCAGGTCCATCTAATAATAAGGTCCATCCTCAACAATCTTGAATGAGAGGAAGGTACATCTAGGGGTGTATGCGCAAATTGCAATTGTGCATGATTGCCAACGATAATGACAACCATTAATTTACTATATTTTCGGAATGCACCTTATTACTTATTAGATTGGTTTTATGATTATCATATTTTTAAATATAATGTCAAAGATTATCAAAATATTGATGTTGATGAATATTCTAGTTATAACTAAATATATGTTACCTTATACTTTTAAGTTATATAAAAGACGTATATTCTTGTCCCAAACTTTGACATTGATTTGTTTATTTTCTAAAATTTCAAAATATGTTTATGTGTTCCGCGAACTATCAGAACTGGTCATTTTGAGGATTCTCACATAAAACTGGTATATTTATGTTTTAGTGAAGAGCAAAATAGAAATTGAACATATAAAATGAGCATTTGGGGCCAATTTATAATATAAAAAATAAATTAAGGCCTCTCTTAAAAGAAACAAAATTGCTAAAGAAATATAAAAAAAGATACTAATAAAATAATCCCTCTCCTCCATCGTGTTCAACAAAATAGGATGACGGAATTCAATATATAATAATAGTATTTTTTTGTAAATACTTTTTGATATAATGATAATTATAAATTTGTAGAATCAATAACACCAAGGAAAGAATATAAGTGATCGGATAAGTCATAAAATGTAAAGTTAATCAATATGACAATATCTTTCGATTATTCTCTGCTCATGACGTTTTAGTGTTTTACTCACCAGAAACGTAGTTCAAAACATAGTACTATCTGTATACGATAATTTGGTAACTCCCTCTATAGCTTTACTAAGCGTATCAACTATATATGTAGTACTCGTATATGTATTGGAGTTCCTCGCTTAGTCTGGAAATGATACAGGAACTGAATTTTTTTTTGTAAACCAATAATATATTGAAAGTAAACCTACATTAATGAAAGGGGAAATATACGTTATAACGGGACAGAGGCATCCGTAATTATTTGGATCCTCGCCCGATGTCGAACCCATGACCTTCATTGTGGAGACATGGGCCGATAACTAGGACAAGCCTGTGGTCTAAAGGAAGTGAACTAACTATTACTCCCTAGATCCCTAAATAATTGGTACATTTTGACTTTTATGGTCAACAAAACACAATTTAAAATGTAAATATATCTTATTTTTCCTGAATTATAAAAAATTGATATTTCAAAATTATATATCGAGACGAATCTAATAAGATATCACATGATTATATTATTTCTTATTATTTAATATGAATTCTTGATCAAATGTTTTAAAATTTAACCACAAAAGTCAAAGTGATGAAAGTACTATTAATAAGAGTTTGAGTAAGAAATGATCTGCAATGTGTGTTGGGTTTCCTCGCTATTAGAGGAGTTATAATCGAGCTAAGATTTGGATAATCATGATGTATGGGACTCTAGGTTGGAGTATGATATTCTAGTTGTCTATGATTAGGGGTATATTATCGAACTATGATTAGGATTTGTAAATCCTACTATAATTAGGATAATTAGTCTATATATAGAGGTAAATAACTCATGATTATTGAATCACACACATACAATAATTAGCTATAATTTAAAAATAAGATTATAGATTGTGATCTTTAAATCTTTTCTTCAATATAATTATTATTAAAAGTGTAGGCTTTGCCGAACTACAACCCGTTCTTCAATCTCTTGTTTTCTTTGATTTGTTCATCATCAATCCCAATAACGTGTATATCTTAGAAGAAGAAGCAGAGTTGGACTTGGAACTCCACTACCAATCAACTAACAGCTAGTTAACAATCAACCATCAAATACTAGTAGTTTGCATTATTAAGAGATCATAATCTTCAATTCCTGATCAATATCAATAAAGCTTTTTGTAGTGGTCGAGGTAAAACCAAAACCATATAAATCTTTGATAGTCTTCCTTTTATATATATTTACTTATCTCCTTCGATTGTGATTAATTCAATCTTAAGCTCATTACAGATTCTTCTTAAAAACCCAACAATACTATCTTATTCGCCTTAGTTTCCAAGAACCTCGCTTCCAGCTCATCAAAGTCAACTACCTAAGTCTCTTACTCAATTATATACTTACAAAACAAATCAAAACAAATCAAAAAAATCAACCAACTTGTCACATTATAGCTTATAAGTACCCCCAAGTTTTATGCTTTGTATGTAACTATCCATATGAAAATTCCTAAGAACCCATAGTTTCAAATATAACCAAATCAAAAGAGTGTATTTTCAAAAAAGAAAAAGAAAATGGTTTTTGCTAGCAACAATCGTTTAGCTAACATGGGTAGTCTTAGTTTACATGTCCTTAGAGGTCCATGGTTTATGGTGTTTGGCACCATTCTCATCATGGCAGCTGCTGGAGCTACCTACATGTTTAGTCTTTATTCAGGATTGATTAAAAAGAATCTTGGTTATGATCAAACCACCCTCAACACCCTCAGTTTCTTCAAAGATTTGGGAGCCAATGTTGGTGTTCTTGCAGGGCTGATCATGGAGGTAACCCCTCCTTGGTTCGTTCTATTGATTGGTGCTGTTCTTAATTTCTTCGGTTATTTCATGATTTGGCTTGCTGTTACCAAGAGAATATCGACCAACGTTTGGCAAATGTGTCTTTACATTTGCATTGGTGCGAATTCTCAATCTTTTGCCAATACTGGAGCTCTTGTGACTTGTGTCAAGAATTTTCCGGAGAGCAGAGGAGCTGTTTTGGGGCTTCTAAAGGGTTTTGTTGGTTTGAGTGGTGCAATTATCACTCAGCTTTATAATTCGATTTATGGCGGTGATAATGCAGAGGGTCTTATTTTGCTCATTGGTTGGTTGCCTGCGGTTATATCTATTGTCTTTCTTCGAACGATTCGGTTTATGAAGGTCGATAGAGTAGCTCATGAGCTCAAGGTTTTCTATAGATTCCTGTATGCTTCTCTTGTTCTTGCTGGTTTTCTCATGATCATTATTATTGTTCAGAAGCAAGCTCATTTCACTCGTGTTGAATATGGGGTTACTGCTGCTATAATGACAATTTTGATGTTTTTACCACTTGGGATTGTCTTAAAAGAGGAAATTATTTCTTGGAGGATAAAAAGACAGGGATTGGATAAGTTTCCGGAGATTAAGGTTGTACAAGAAAAGGAGGAGGTATCTGTTCCACCACCACCACAAACACAATCATTAACTTTGCCATCATCATCAAATGAAGATGATATTCAACAACCTTCCTGCTGGAAAACTGCGTTTCAGCCACCCGCCCGAGGAGACGACTTCACCATCCTTCAAGCACTTTTCAGTGTTGATATGTTGATCTTGTTTATGACAGCGATTTGTGGCGTTGGAGGTACTTTGACGGCGATAGACAACTTGGGACAAATAGGTGAATCCCTTGGCTACCCAAAGAAAAGTACCAGCACATTTGTGTCTCTAGTGAGCATATGGAATTACCTAGGAAGAGTGGTAGCTGGCTTCATGTCAGAACATTTCTTGAAAAAGTACAAATTTCCCCGTACTCTAATGCTCACGATCACCCTATTCGTGTCCTGCATCGGTCACTTGCTTATCGCCTTCGATGTCCCGAATGGTTTATACGTAGCCTCAGTGATCATAGGATTCTGCTTCGGGGCGCAGTGGCCGTTGCTTTTCGCGATAATCTCAGAGCTGTTCGGGCTAAAGTACTACTCAACTCTGTACAATTTCGGGTCGGTGGCGAGTCCGATAGGTTTGTATGTGCTGAATGTGAGGATCACAGGGCATCTATATGATAAGGAAGCTAAAAAGCAAATGGCAGCATTGGGGCTGAGTAGAAAGAAGGGGGAGGCCCTGGATTGCAATGGGGCAGAGTGCTTCAGGTTGGCTTTCATTATAATTACAGCAGCCACACTTTTTGGTGCATTAGTTTCCATCATATTGGTCATAAGAACAAGAAAGTTTTACAAGAGTGATATTTACAAAAAATTCCGAGAAGAAGCAAAAGATACAGAAATGGTGTCTGCTACTAATGGAAATGGCACAAAAAATTAAATATATGAAAGTTTGGTAGATATTATGATGATTAGATTTGAAGGTATTAAAGGTTTAGATCATTATATGTAATAGTGAAAATTGGTTGTTGATGATTGCTTCTTGCTTGCTTATTTTTTCTCTTTTTTTAGTTTGATATAAATAGTTGTTTTTGGGTTTGGACATTGTAGGCAATAAGCAATTGAATGATAATCAAGATATACTAGCCTATTGCATTTGATACAGTTTTTCATGTGGACTATTGTAGCCATAGCCAATAACCATAACTATTTGAAAATTTGTGATATTAAGCAAACATAATCCCACCAATTGGGGCTAATAATCCTGATTCTTAATGTGTCAACTTTAAAATGTCAATTGTCACATTTCATTTGCTCATTGATTATTCTTTCATTAATAATCCCACCAATTGGGGCTAGACACTACACACATTGAAGTTATCAAGAAACAATTTTGGTCAAGAGTATAGACAACAAGAATAAATATATACAAAATAGTACTATATTATCGCTATTTGTTGAGTGTGCATTAGATAAACCTCAAGTTGAAAACGATAATGTAAAAAAGGGATACAATACGAAAACTTACGAAGATCACGAAGAGTATGGCATTATTGATCCCATTAGATTACCTTTTTAGTTGTTAGTTAATCAAGCCATAAAAAGTTATGGTGGAATGAAGTTCTGCATTGATATTCCTCCCTAGGGCCTAGTGGCATTCAATAATTTAATTCTGCTTCCATAACGTCCAGTTTGAGCCTTAAATGCTGCCATACACTGTGGATTGACCACTCACCATCTTCATTTAATTGCTTTTACCAACTAGCGACATATGATGAACCATCTCTACTTGTGCATATCAGCATATGGATACTTAACTTTTTTTTACTATTTATAATTAGCGATGAGATGAGTTTCGTAATTAAAAAATCTTTTTCACTAGACTATTCGATTCACTCGAATACTCAACTTAATTCTGCACAAAAAAAGAGTATTTGAACCAAAGTTGAGCCTCATTTTTGGATCTAACGCAATTCGAAATGAATATTATATTCGGCTTAGACCATATAATTTTTTTCAACTTTTTTGTGATGAAAAATTTGTTTTGTTAGTTCAAACTGCTGTACTCAAACTTTGAATTGAATCTAATTCTGGTTCTTTTTCTTAATAAACTTTATAATTCCTTTGAAACTAAATGATTGATACATTTTGACTTTTCATGGTAACAGAATACAATTTAAATCGTAAATATTTTTTCTTTTACATGCAGAAAAATTATAACAAATTGTTATTTCAAAAATATATATTGAGACGAACAAAAACAAGATCCCATAAAATTATATTATTTCTTATCATTTAATTAAAATTTAAAATAAAATTTTGTAAAATTTGACCGACAAAAGTCAAAACGTATCAATCATTTAGGGATGTGGAATATTATTTTGGGCAAATGGCTTCTGACATCACTCACGTTTGAAAAAAAGGCCAGTTAGATCACTCATGTTTTAAAAACGCCAATTAGATCACTAATGTTTAAAAAGTCACTAATTTTGGTCACTCCATCAGATTTTTGAAGGGTATTTATGTCCAAACACATTTTTTCCTCTCATAATCACCCAATTTAACTCTTATTAACACATAGACCCCAATCCTTTGATTACAATTTTTCCGATTTCTTTTTTGATAATTTTTTTTGTTTTTTTTTTTCCGATCTTTTTTGGTTTTCTTTTTCAATTTTTTCTTGATTTTTTTCTCGATTTTTTTCGTTTTCTTGAATTTCTTTTTCGATTTCTTTTTTCTTTGAGTTTTCTCAATTTTTTCTGCTTTTAATTTATTTTTTCTCGATTTCTTTTTCTATAAGAAATCAAAAAAGAAGTCGAGAAAGAATCGAAAAAGAAATAAAATAAAAATCGAAAATAAATCGAGAAAAAAATTTAAAAAATTGAGAAAAAATCAAAAAAGAAATCGAAAAAATCGAAAAAAGGAAATTAAAAAAATCGAGAAAAAATCGAAAAAGAAATTAGAAAAACGAAACAAAATTGAGAAAATATCGAAAAAGAAATCGAGAAAAATATCAAAAAGGAAATTGGAAAAATTGTAATCTCAAGATTGGGGTCAATGTGTTAATAAGAGTTAAATTGGGTGCTTATGAGAGGAAAAAATGTGTTTGGACATAAATACCCTTCAAAAATCTGATGGAGTGACCAAAATAAGTGACTTTTTAAACATTAGTGATCTAACTGTCGTTTTTGAAACATGAGTGATCTAATTGGTTTTTTTTCCAAACGTGAGTGATGTCAGAAGCCATTTACCCTATTATTTTTAGTTGAAGCCTTGCAAAGTGGCAGGTTTGACTAAATAGAGTCGGCTTAATAAGTTTGAAAAATAATATTTCCAAGACTCTATTTTTCAAGGCCTAATTTCTTTTACGAAAATACCCTTATCAATTCAATAAATTCAAGATTGAAAATAATAACCAACCTCAGATTCATTGGTTCGACTGTAAATCACAATTCAATTTTTTCATTATTTTAAATATTATTTTTTTTATTACTATTATAAATTTTATTTATTATAATTAGTTTCATTATTTAGTATATCCTCCTTCCTAATTTATTACTCTACTTTATTTTTTGAGTCAAAATTTAAAAAATTTGACCATTAATTTACAATAATTAATAAAAAATAATATAATCAAATTGATGTTGTTAGATTCATTTTTAATATATATATTTTTTTAAGAAATATCAATAATATTTATAATAATAAATAATGAGAAAATAGAATTGTAGTATACAACCGGACCAATGAATCTAAGGTTGGGTATTCATTTCAACCTTGAATTCACTGGTTCGGTAAGTATATTTTGGAGAAAAATTTGGATCTTGGGCCTTACAAATATAGGTACCCAATAAGTTTTGAATAAGTCATGCTCGTTTAACGTCCTGAATTTATCCGTCCATCAAATATCAAAGATCCGAATCTCCCCCATCTAGATTTAAGGCATCAACCAAAATTTAATTTCTTCCTTTTTTCTTTTTTTGGTTCATAATATAAATTCTACTGAGTACCTTATATACTCAATATTTAATGCTACAATGATAATTGTAAGGATAGCAAAGCATCATGATTGTTGGAAATGTACAACACTAAAATCAATGAAAGAGACCAAAAAATGGTGGTTGACGATGATGATTTTGGAGGAACACCACTTGCAAATGTCATCCCATAGTAGTCACCACCACCTCCCGACCCGTAGGAGCTCCGGCCGTCTGTAGGCCCTTCATTATATCTCAGACTGTTATCCCTGAACCATGATTACACGAAAGAGCTTAGTAAACGATCATATAGACGAGAGGGGTAAGAAAACTGAAAAATACTTAAGGGGGAAACTCAAACAAAGTGCAACTAGAGCCGTCCCACTACATTAAGTTTGATGTAATGAATCAATAAAGTCAGCAATAGGGTACTCCATATCATGTCTCCACATTCGCATAGACAATTAATCTGAGAGGGACTAATAGGGACGGAACTAGGACAAAATTCTAGAATGAATCAAATAAAAAATATTTACTAGTAAAATAAATTATACTTTCGGTGGATCAAATAGTATAAAATGACAAAATTTCAAAAGATTTTAAAAATTCGGGCTGGGTCATCGCTCTGGTTGAATATGTAACACTGCAAATGCTCCCCATCACCACCAAAGTGCCTTTGCATTGTAATGCAAAATTGCAGTTTTTAAGTATAGACTAATTTCTTTATTTATGTAACATGGTCCCATGTTGATGGCAAGAAAGACTAAAGAATAATATAACTAATCAGATTTGTCTTCCCCACCTTTACTGTAATATAGTAAAATTAAACTTTTGCGTTTTTCTAAACAATTGAAATGGTCCTTGGACTTTGGTAAGGTGAGTAAGTAGGCAGTAGAAAAGCAGCTAAAAAGTGAACATATAAAATAGAAAGAACCAACTAAAACACAACTGTATAAGACAATGCAAGACTGTAAGGCTGTTTGTGGGCAAGATTCTCAAAAGCCAGCAATATCACGTGTATCACTGGTCCCATGCCCTTGATTCTTTCACAACTACTATAACTAATGGATCATTAGTTAATTATTGTTTGCTACATAGTTTTCTATAACATATTCTAATTATAAGTAATAAGTAAATCATTCAGTACTTTTACGAGTCTTCAAACCCTTGTAACTGTATTTCATTTACTTAATGACCTACTCTATCTGGCGCGGTATTAAAAGCTTTTTAGCATTTCTTTATAGGATAAATTTGATCTTCTAAATTCTAATCGAGTAAAGCATGACCATTAAATAGGACTGAATCAAGTGGTTATGAAATGTCAAGAAAAGCTGTAAAAAGAGGCAGCAAGTAGGATTGTAGGAGCATCTCTGTGTAGACAATTTTTGAACATAAGAGCACTCATATGAAACTACGACAGTTTTACGCTCCGTTCTAAAGTCCAAATTCAACAATGAACATTGTTGAGAGGGATTGTTAATACGCTCCATTCAACATATGAATATAGCTGAGGACGAGAAATTGCAGTGAACTGTATATAGAGTAATTATTAATTATGTACCTGGGGCCACCAAGGACTCCAGCGTTCATAGTGAGTTGCTGAATGAGGGTAGCAGACTTGGGATCAACACTTGCAGCCTTGGCATATTGTGCGGTAAGTCCTTCACCTGACGGCACAAAAAATGCACCATTCTCCATTACATCCCCATCAGTTCTCCAGTTCCAATCACTCCACTGCCCTTCGTCTGTGTCTACACGTTTTGTCACCTGTTCATGAACATAAATTGAGTAACAAGATCTAGGATTTATTAACAAGATCTAGGATTTATTTCACCCATATGTGTCATTGATTATCGTTTAGAACAAAAGATTCAACCTTATCATGTTAGCTCAATTTTCAATTACCCAGAGTGGCTCAACTTCATATATTTTCACTCAATGTAGAAGAAGCATGAAAATAAAGGCAAAAGAAACCCTATGTTTTTGAAGTTCCCATTAAGAAGAAGACTGGAGATGGAGATAAAACCAGACTCATTGTAAATCTATGATCCACAAACTTCTCTTGTTTCGAGCTAACTTTATATGTTCAAACTATAACATTATTTAACACACTTTAATTATTTTATTTTATCAGCAATAACTTCTCAATATTAGGATAGCAACAATTATAATTACATGATACAAAAATTTAATAGCTCCCTTGTCATAATTAATATCGACTCCTTACTTAAATTGGTCACGTGCATGTTTCCTGGATCCTCCAAATAACTAAGCCATCATTTTCTTCTTTGTCCATTAAAAATAAGATAACACCCCTTCATTATGTATTTGCAGCTTCGTTATTAAAGATTTATGGCCATATAGACAAAAACAACAGATTGACAGTAATGCGTACAAAACCAGTGCATAGTGTACAGTAAAAGATTCAGAATGCTAGATTAACTCTCAAGAAAATAAATTTAGCCACAAATAAGAAAGTTCTATAGATTGTACTTCGATTTACCTCTTTGGCATCTGGCTCAAGTGGTGCCATATAGCGATTGCCTTGACTGTTGATAGTAGGATTTGCACTCCCCCCAATTGCATACATTTTCCATTCAGTGAAGTCATTGTTGACAACGTGTATGTACCCCAGCCTACACCTTGGCATTCGTTGCACCAGCCCGTTCCCGAAGTGATTAAATGCTATAGTCACCTGTACATTATTAATTATGCATCACACTTGTCAGTTCAGATATTAGTAGCAATAAGCTACTTCAAAAAACGAAAAGAAAGCAAATCAGCTGCTAACCTGCATTCCTTTGTCAGGTGCATAATTATCATCATGGCCAAGCAACATAACATCGTTATGATGAGAAAAGTAGTTGTTAGAGATTGTTATAGCAGTGGACCCCATAATGGCATCAATCAAGCCATCAGTACAATGTGACAAAGCACAATGATCAATCCAGATATTCCTGGACCCGAATATCGAAATCCCATCACCATCTGATTTGCTCCTATACCCAACATGTGTTGGACTCGCCCTTATCTCAGTATTTCCCGAGGGCTTACACTCATAAACATGAATATTGTGAATAATCACATTACTCACATATTGCAATGTGATGCAACCATTTCCAGTTATACCAACATTTGCGCCACGGCCATCAATGGTCTTTTGGCTGTTCACAATTAACTCATGCTTGAGCTTGATCACCATATTGGCTGAGAAAACTATCCAAAGCGGTTCATCTTGAATGACAGCAAACCTCAGAGTACCTGGTTTTGGATTCACTGTGTCGTGATCAGAAGAATCCGAGACAACATAGATTTGACCACCTTTGCCACCTAATGCACCCTGACCAAATCCAATGGCACAGTCTGCTAATCTTTGGCGATTATTAGCCCAATTATTATCACATCTCCAACAGTCATCTATTGGATTTCCTGTTTGACAACTTGATTGGTCCTTGATCGACGATGTACTACTAGATAACATTTCCCTTCTTGTGATGGACATATTAACCTTCCTATGGACCAAAATTTACAAACTTTAATTAGCAAGAATAAATTGAATGTAGGCAAAAATGTGAACGTGACTATTGAAAAGAAAAAAATACATCGGTAATAAAGTGTCCTAACTCCTAACATAATGCTTGATATTTTGGGAATGTACAAAAGAAACAGAGTAAAATGAAGGATCCCTTTTCTGAGAAAAATAAAACTAACCCACATCACATATTGAAGTGACCTCTGAAACCCTTAGTTCAAATTTGTACATTGTTCTAACGAAACGATATAAAACAAAACTCAGGTCGTCCTTAAACTTCAAAATGTTAGTGACTTTATGAACATAATCGAGCGTCATACAAATGTAACATATGATCTATTCTGTAGAACATGAAAAAATGCCCTTTTTATGCAAATGTGAAGTACCCAGATGGAGAAAAGCTGCAATGAGCAAACCCCATGTGTGGATTTGTGATTTATGCATAAAGATGAAAGTTTGAATCTTTTACCTTTGCACATCTTGGGCTACAGCTTCAGGGTAGGGGTGCTGATGTGGCAGAGTGAGATTAACAAAGCTACTACTTGAAGAAGACGCAATAAACAACAAGGAGGTTAAGAGTGAGCACAATTGAAGTAAAATGCACTTAACTGGAAGCATTTTGGTTAAGTTGGCAATAATGTGAAGATCTCAACAAAAGTTGAGTTGCTTCAGATATTGTTTCTCTTGATAGCAATTTTCAAGAAAGTGATGTCTTGGTAATTAATGAAGATATCTAAAACTTTTGGGAAATGTGATGATGTATAAATAAATAAACAAATCCAATAGTAATGATTATGAAATGAATAATTAGATAACGCGTAAAGAACAAAAAAGAATTGTTTAGGAACGATATTTTTGGGTTAGCTGAAGAGAGAAAGATGACAGTTTGGCAGCATTCTTGAAACAAGTAACAAGATGCTGGCAATGGCTTTGCACAGGGTAGGGCCGAAGGGGGAAAATAAGGGACAAAGAAGAAGAGGATGGGCTTCAAGGGAGATCAATCCTCTCTCCACTTCTTCACATCATTTATTTGTGAAGACGTAGTTTAGTTGGTAAATAAATTTTAAGATACGAAAGCCTAAAAGTTATAAATATTGGTGTGAGTTCGATTTCAGGATGTATATAATATATGGGTTGTAAATATTATTTGGTGAATGACATGCTTCATGAGCCAACCTCGATTGAATTAGTTTACATAATGTAAGTACTTAAGATTCAAGACCCTACACTAGAACATTCTCGTTATAGATCCAGCCTCCAAGGCAAGAACGAGTGACTCCCGTAATGGGGCTCAATGTTTTCTATTGGATAATGGAAATTAGAAATTCATTATTAAACTTGTGCGTGAGGGAAGCTGTTCGCTCGGTATAAATTGGGTCGAGATTTAGAATAGCTTATATACTAATTAGCTCGACGGGCTACCTCGTGGAGGCAGTTCGACAATAACATTTTCTTAAGGTTTTATTATACTTTCTTGAGATTCCAATTTCTTGTTATTAATTTAGTGTGAATATGTATTTTATTAACCTCATTCTATTTAAAGTACTATTCTTTATGTTGTTAAATATTAATTAATTTTATTGACTAATTTAGTACTCCGTAGTTAGTTTTTACAATTTTATTGAATTTCAAGTCTGAAATAAATGAACGATGCTTGGAGTTGACTTGCTCATTTGGAGCTCTATGTATGACAATAGACCATCTCGTGTGGGAGTATATACAATTTTTCTTTTATATCAATGAATATTCTTAAATATCTTTTGAATATCTTCACATTTTACAATATAATATATTTCAAAAATTATTTTATTTTCTCTCACTTCTACATACATACTTCATTATATATATACTTATTTATCTCTTCTTTTTATCATACATGTTATTAATGTTCACATCTCACTTCTTATTCTAGTGAGAACATGACCCATTTATAAGTCTTGGGGCTTCCCCTACCCAATAAATGGCCGACCCAATATATGGCCGACAAATAGGCATCAATTATCAATATATCCAGTGGATAATTGATAAATACATAATGCATATTGCATCAACTTACTAATAGTCTAATGAAACTTTCACTTCAATAATTAATATTCACATCTCATTTATTTTATTTTATCTAATACGGAGTATTCATTGCTAATGCTTGGATAGTATTGCCTAAAATTTGATTCATGCATCGTTCTCGTTCCATGAATCATGGAAAATCTTGTGATTTATTACTTCCTTCAAATCACTAAATCATCCCTTCTCATTTTCCCCGCTTGTACATGTGATGTTTTGTTTTGATTCTTTTGAGTTTATATACTTGTTATTGCAAAGATTCGAATTTAAAGTTTCGTCATAACAAGTAGGAATATTCGATAAACACTCAACACTAAACCAACCTTAATGATTACTTATAAACGTGGATATTAATTTATTATCCAACAACCATTCTATATTACCTTGAAAATCATTATATCTGCACTATATTTAATTGGGAAAGAGAAAAATTAGTTGTTTTTAGTGAAGCCTCGTGATTTTCATTCTCCAATTTCCTTGATTGTAGGAGAAGCTATAAATAAAAATTAATTAAAAGTGACTTTTATATAAATTAATTTAAATTTAAATACTTTTACATGACATATTATTAACAATTAATTTTTTATAATTATTAATTTTAAATTTCTTAGCTAATGATTGTTATTATGATGCACAAGCATCGATTGTGTCCAAAATACTAGTATATATGTAATATGTGGATGTCAATTTATTATATAATGAAGGTAATTTTTTACTTTACAAATAAATGATAATTTTATAGTAAATTTTTATTATCTGCATCAACTTATAAATAATGTGTTTTATTTGTTCATAGAAACATATATATATATGGATAATGTTTTTTCACCAAAAGCAATATATTTTGGTAGAAAAAGGATATGTAAGTAATATATTGAAGTTAGTTTACACCACTTGCTATTTATCTTGTGGTGTTTCTTGTATTTATGTTATTTTCGAAAAATATAAATTGAGTTAAGAAAGTTGTAAGAAAGGGAGAGCAAAACGGCCTCTTTCTTCTAACAAGGCTGACCAACCTTTCCTTTTTCCTACTCAATATTTCAACCTCTAGCTCTACCTTTCATAACACATAAGACAAACTCAAATGTGATCATTTTTGCCATTTCTTGAACATTATCCAACTTTCATTTTGTTCAAGAAATTTGGGACAATATCTATATCTTTCTTTTTATTTGGGGGATTTCAATTTTATTTTTCTTCTTTTCCTCCCATCACCAATCAAGGCAACATTCATATAAACAACCAAGAAATGGAGGCCTTTGAAGGAGTGGTGGTAGGAGAGCTTAGAGATCCATCCCATCATATTGTTAAGGGCAAGAGAACCAAACGTCAAAGACCATCTTCTCCTATCCCTTTCATCGTCGTCTCCGGTGGAGAATATAGCAGCATTGAAGTAACCACCACCACCACTGAAAACAACAATATCAGCAACAACGATGACGATAACAATAACAATAACAACAACAACAATGACAGTACTAATAATCTGAGGTTGTCGCTGGCAGGGTCGTGGGATGATGATGATAATAGCACAACCACAGAAGATGAAGATGTAGCTAGGATGTTAATTCTGCTTTCTCAAGGCAATTCAAGAGAATCATCAACCAAAAACGATTACCTTGATCATAAGTATTATTATCCACAATCACCTAAATTCACTAGCAAAAAATACATTGAAACATCTTCCAATGAAAATGGGAAATCAGGGATGTTTGTCTACGAATGCAAGACATGCAACCGCACATTTCCATCTTTCCAGGCACTCGGAGGCCACAGGGCGAGTCATAATAAGCCTAAGAACCTTGTTGTTGAAGGACTCAAGAAAAGACCTCTTTCTTCTGTCTTCATGGATGACTATGACTATGATTTTTATCCATCGTCGTCATCATTTGCAAGAAACAACTATCGCAGTAACTTAACATCATCCATTTCGCATAATTCATTGATGAACAAAGCAACTACTTCTCCTAGGATTCATGAATGTTCATATTGTGGAGCAGAGTTCACATCAGGCCAGGCATTAGGCGGTCACATGAGGCGTCACAGAGGATCTAATGGCAACAACAATAGCAACTACAGCTACTACTACAACAACATCCATCAAAACAACAACATTAACAATATACAACCACTGTTGGCTTTAACAACGGGTGAATTATATGTAAGTCAAGATTCTATAGGAATCAAAAAACAGAAGATAGACAACGATGACAAGGATGTTTTATCTCTGTCTCTGTCATTGGATCTCAATCTTCCAGCCCCACCACCAGCTGAAAATGACCATAAGATTCGAAAACCCTCTGAACATGAATTCGTCGCTGAGAAAATTTCCCCATCACCACATGAGAAAAACGAACAACAACAAACTGACAACAAAGAGTCTGCACTTTCACTTTCTACAACACCAACATTGGTAGATTGTCACTATTGAGGCAATGTCTTTTTTTGTTTGTTTCACTGACAATTTTTTTATTTAGAATTTTTGTATCAGGTCAACAACTTTATTCTTTCATTTCTTACGATCCATGTTAAACAATTTATAGATGTACATATCAAGAAATGCTCAGCATATCCACATTGATAAGTTCATAGTAATGAAATGTCACAAATTTTAGTTTAGTTGGTAATAGATTCATGCATGGGAAGCAATGAATGGATTGAAAAACTAATTTTCAAATGTATGCCTCATTGTTCTGCTTCTCTTTAGAATTGGTATAATATGTGGAGTCCTGTTTTTCCGGAGACTGTGTATAATTTGAAGTAATATAAGTACTTGCTTCAGACTACTAATACAAAGTATTAATACCTAAATCATTTGTCTATATTACTTGCAACATAAGAAAAAAGAACGTAACATGTAACATTCTAGGCCGTCGTGATCCTGACATTTACTATAATACTATATAAGTCTAAATTCAAATCATTGAATATATCTGACACTTTTATTGATCTACAAGACTATAACATTGATGTGTTTTAAGTTTCACCATTAATAACGAAAATGTGGCAGTAAACGACAGAGGTTGCCCCGGGGAGCTGCTGTGTTTGATGGTGGATGGAGGTCAATGAATGCTCCCTAAAAATGCCCATCAAACAACGTATTAGGAATTGAAATATTACTAGATGTTAGAAAAAGTGTAATATGGAGAACTAACCACACAATAGTATGTTTGCTGGCGGTTGACGTTCTTTGACAGGGTTTGGGTCAGCATTATAAACTCTAATGTACAGCTCTTGTCCGTGATACCAATGTTTCAGGTGTTGTGACCTCAAGTTCCACATCCCTGGATTGTCTAAAAATACATATACTGCAGTCCATCTTTTCGAATATACCTGATCATATTTGCCAAAGTTGAATTATTTGAGCATTTCCCCTTGTGTTTTATAAAACAATTTCAAAATTGTTGTCCATGTATTGTTATGTTAAGGTACTTGACGATTTGAAGCTCTTACCTGGACAGTCGAGCGAACTACAGGATCTTGGAGGTTATAAGTAGAACGTGATTCAGGCGTCCATTTTCCTTCACCAAACCTGCATCAAATATCTATCTGAGCCACATTTTCCGTGACATTTTAAGATGTTATATCTCTTGAATTTTCCTCTGAGTTATGCTTACCCGACAACAACGAAACCAAACCCGTCCAAATGCCAAGAATCCATAGAAAGTAAATTATTTTCAAACACCAATTCCAGCCAACCTTTTTGCTGGCCGGTCACAACGAATGTTCCAGTGGTTGCAGGATATTGAAGGGAAGAGTTGATAGAGAAGGCATCAAGTTGGTAGACACCAGAGCCATTCATATATTGATCCGCCAATTTTAATTGTGTGTCTGGTGTAATGTATGATACATTGTTCACCGTATAGAGAGGAGAACCGCCAATATCAGCCAGAGATCCTTGTAGGATGAAGGTCTGGGCCAGTGTCACATTTGATACGTTAAATGATCCTTGTGGATTAGGCCTGGCCACTCCTACTGATGGCTCCCACCTGCAAGGACCAACAATAGTATTCAGGATCCACTGAATTGTTTTCTCATTTATATGTAAGAACAAATCCATCGAAGCAACGCCACATCCATGATGGTATTACCTGATTGATCTAGCTTGATTGACAGAGAAATCAATATCAGATGGATCGGGCCCTATAGGAAGAGGTCCCTGAGCAAGTGTAGTGGATGTATCATAGTGAAACACGCCAACAGCTGCTTGAGAAGTCTCATTAGTCACATTGAAAAGTTTTGGACTCGCCACTATGTAGTAATCGGCAACATCCTGGTCAGCGGTCACAAGAATAGAGTAGGATTGGCCTACATGCACATCGAGGGAGTCCAGTTCAATTTGACTTGTGTATGATCCTTCAGTTTCAACCAAGAGCATCTTATGGTTTTGAATCCTAAAATTGAAACTCCATCCAGTGCCAACGTTTGATATCCTAAATCGGTATGTTTTTGCATGCTTAAACAAACATGAAATATGAGTAATCGACCCATCTAAATTAAGTTTCACTTATTGTACCGTCAAGTTGGATAAATAAACGACAAAGGTGGGGACTAAGCGCTAACTTCCTGGTTGGGTTTAGGGAACTAATAAACCACTTTAGGCCTATCGTATGTCACTTAAACTTGTTTCTAAATGTTGTATTGTGAAAACATTAAGTTTTCTCACCAGGGAAAACAGTAAAAGATTCATATGATTTAACAAGTGGATCTATAAATGAGCCTTTTCCATTCATAAGTATCCTGGCTGGCATGATACTCAAGTTCGATCTTACATCCTGCAATAAGGTGGAAATATTGTGTTTATATTCAATTAAATGAAATCAATTTTAAATTCTGAAGCAATAACATATATATGGATTTCTGGTGAAACACCTTATAACTCTGTTCGAACCAATCTTCCTACAAGAAGGTCAAATTCAGCTTCGGGCTTAGGGAAAGGCACGCTAATCACAACCCGATTGTTTACTCGGATAGGACCAAAACCACCACTTGCCTTTTGAAAATTCATGAAAGGGAAGTAGAAGAAGCTTCCAATTTGGTATTTCATTTGAAACGCGTATGTCCAGTTACTATCAGGCAAGATAGGGCAATTGGTTCCCGAAACTCCATCCTGCCAGGAGTTGAGTCTTTGTTGAATACCATTCCTACATCATCAATATTAGTTACTCGAATTTCTAACAATTAAATAGAAAACATAGACTCTAAGTTCTGAGAGCCCGATTTTGGTCACAAATTGTTATTTAGCAACATAGGTCCTTGCCAAGTTCCATAGGGAGGGACAATACCAGGTTAATAGCATTGGCTCATCCATATCATTGAACACGTTACTGTTAATGTTATCATTAGTACTCGAATTGATGATCGGCCCTGGGAACAATCCATTGATAGTGATTACCTGAAACAAAATCCAAAGAATGAGCCTCATATAAGTATTAAACCCTGTAACACAACCCCGATTACTTCATAATCATAACTAATTAACTATGTCATATATAATTCATATGATACCGGTAGGTCAGGTTTGATCGTTGAGTCAATCGCCAAATGCCATTCAAGGAATATGTCTTCGCCTTTCGTTTCACTCGCAAGATGTAGTACTAACGAAACAATTGTTAGGTTAATGGGCAACCCTAGCCCATAAGCCCGTAGAGTATTAAGTTTTATTCACCTATAAATATAGGTGATCTCTGTATTGTATGAACAAGAATCATTATCAATAAAATATCTCCCTCCATATTTCTACATGGTATCAGAGCCTATCGATTCTTGAGGCCCTAAATACATATTCCGCTGCCCTGCCGGTGGGTTTTCTACTATGTAATACTCACCGGCGGGATTTCGTTGATATATTTTTTTTTTTCTATTTTTTTTTTTTTACCATATTTGTTGAAACTATTGTTTTATTGAAATTTACTACTATATTATTGTTGCAAACTCATGGAAATTTAGACAAATTACCATGAGTTTGAGGGAGGGAGGGAGATATGATTATCGACAATGGGAGTATCCCATTGAAAAAAAAGAAAAAAAGAAAAAAAAAATTGATTTATTCTACTTCAAGTTGAAGTGGAGGTTTGAACGAGATCTGACAGGTTCGAAAAGGATGGCGTTCCTGACAGTTACCGATTGGCGAATTACGCTTGGTCTGGCGAGTCCGATACGCATTGTCTGGCGAGTCCTATACGCATTGATCTGATCGGGTTCGAAAAGAATGGCGTTCCTGGCAGTTACTGATTGAAGATTGGCGGTACGTGTTTCTGACGAATCCAACACGCACTGATCTGACAGGTTCGAAAAGAATGGCGTTCCTGACAGTTATTGATTGGCGATACGCGTTGTCTGGCGAATCCGACACGCACTGATTACGGATCCGGCTTGATCCAAATTACTTTTTTTTTTATGATTATTGTTGATGTCCTGCAAACTCATGGAAATTCTATCAAATTACCATGAGTTTGAGGGAGGGTGTTAGGTTAATGGGCAACCCTAGCCCATAAGCCCGTAAGAGTACATTAGGGTTAAGTTTTATTCACCTATAAATATAGGTGATCTCTGTATTGTATGAACAAGAATCATTATCAATAAAATATCTCCCTCCATATTTCTACAACAATGCACAAGATTTTCCATGCGAGAGCATGCATGGTCACCATTCTCTCAAGGTCTGTTAACTTCCGGACCGAACGAATTTAGAACGAGATATAAATTATTGGAAATTTCTTATATACCGGAGGGCAGTTTTCCGGAACCATACCGGACAAACAAATTCAGCCATCAGATTGAAATTCAACGGCCAAGATTAAAATTGATACTAACTCATATTTAACTACAGTTAAGTCCATAAAACTATTTTATTATTTCTTTTTCATCTCACGTTTTCTTCTCTTCTCACGTTTTCTTCCTCATCAACAAAATATCACACACTTCATTCATCCGTGTTCCAGTAGAAAATTTCCGATCGAGTGGAATAGATTACCGATCGGAAGACCGCGTCGCCGCCTAACACCATCAAATCCAAACACTCCTCCTCGACAACCAACGACTCGCCGCCACACACGTGGCACTCAAGCAAGACGTCGCCGCCTCCCACCAGGAACTCCGCCACCTCTCCGCTACATCAGCCGCCGTCAGGGCAGAGAGCGATGCTCAGGTGAGAATGGCGGAATGTTTTCAACCTGTTTGATAAAATGCTTGATAGAGGTTTCAGAAATAAGGTTGGTTGGTTGTCTTGACGGCGGCGCTCTCTGCCCTGACGGCGGCTGATGTAGCGGAGAGGTGGCGGAGTTCCTGGTGGGAGGCGGCGACGTCTTGCTTGAGTGCCACGTGTGTGGCGGCGAGTCGTTGGTTGTCGAGGAGGAGTGTTTGGATTTGATGGTGTTGGTCGGCGACGCGGTCTTCCGATAGGTAATCTATTCCACTCGATCGGAAATCTTCTACTGGAACAGGGATGAATGAAGTGTGTGATATTTTGTTGATGAGGAAGAAAACGTGAGATGAAAAAGAAATAAGACAATAGTTTTATGGAATTAACTGTAGTTAAATATGAGTTAGTATCAATTTTAATCTTGACCGTTGAATTTCAATCCGATGACTGAATTTGTTTGTCCGGTATGGTTCCGGAAAACTGCCCTCCGGTATATAAGAAATTTCCTAAATTATTCAAATAGGTGAAATATCTTATGTACACATAGGATTACAGGAAGAATCGCTAGACTTTATTAGGACTAGTATATGACAAGGAGGTAAAAAACAATATTATTGGTATGAGTTTCTTGTAGTCTCCTCCAAATAAAATTTGATGGTTTTCCAGCTATTTTGTAACTTCAAATTGCAATTGCAAATAACGATTAAGTCAAGGTTGTGATCATGCTTTACATTTTAGTCAGAACCTGACAAATATTCGGAGACAATATGAAATTCGTGAATTCATCTTTTCAGATTGTATAGGTGAAGCCGACTGATTAGGGCTCCAACGGTCAACAAATTAGAAATTTGATATAAAGAATAGATTTAGGAATTTCAGTTAGGGATTGGTAATACTCACTTCGTTTCAAATTAGATATAGAGATTATAATACTAATTAATCTAATTAGGTTAACTGTTTCCGTTAAACACATTATGACCATGTTCCCACTTTCCCTCCATCGTTTTATAGTTCACAGCAGAGTAGTTATGTTGACTTTACAAATTAATATTTTGTTTAGAATAATATTCGTTCACTCAAAAAAATATGAACATGTGAATTTTGTTAATGATTTAAATTAAACTAACAATAAAATGAAGTAATCCAATGAGTTTAATTGATGTATTTTTTCAAAAAGGTAAAAATGAGATATATATATAATTTTAAATTGAACTCTTATAATTAATTATTGAGGAGATTTTTTCATGGAATTTTATTTATGTAATTACCAATCAAACTAAATTGACAAAAAAGTAAACTATCAACTAAAAATAAATAAATAACTAAAAAAACGAGAGCATGACATGTGTTTTTTAGGTTTTAGGCAGTATATATAGTATAGATGCCAATCGACACCAATCCGTGAGGCGTGCATCAATATTGGATCTTTCGTAGTTTGTACCTTATGAATTAATATACTCGTTCTTGTCTATGCAAAGACTTTTATTTTTTTAATAATAGATTTTTTTGTAGTTGAAATTGTAATTGTAATTTAATAGCTGCATTGTTATAAAAACAAAAACAAAAAAGATGATTGTCCAGGATCTCAAATGAGGAGGTTGGGTGTCGATAACCACTATACTAAAACCACGAGTTAAAAGATGATTGTATATGATCTTAAAATTTTTAAATTTTATATAATGAACATGTTTGAATCATATACACGAGTCAACTGACCACTATATTACTCCTCTTCACTTAATGACTTACCAATCAATTAAGTAAAAAATGGTTATTAAGTCATAAGGACTATGTGAGATTAATGAAGCTCCATAAGATTTATATTCCTTTTTTAAAGTCAATTTATTGAAATCAGTTAAATTGATTAAATTTGATCTAGTTAAACTCGACCTTAAAAAAAATACTTATATATTTAAATACTGACTTTACAATATTGCATGTGATTTTTTTATTATTTTAATATCATATAATCAATTTATTTTGTTCAAATAAAATAGTGCTCCTATGACTACTAATCTACTACTAGAACAATTTAGTGAATTTCGATGGCGCAATTTGATGCCAAATTTAATTGCTTGCGCGGCAAAATATCTCATCCAAAATCTAACATCCCTCCAAATTCGCACTCAATCCTCCCCATTCTCATCTCAGCCGTTGATATTCCTTTTAATCTCACGGCCCACCTTCTCGATCCTCGCCAAACAAAACCCGCCAATCACAACTCCATCCAGTGTCCTATATAAATCAACCCAAGTAATCCCAAATTCTATATCAAGCAATAAGAATCTCCGACACCTCAACAAAACACACCTTTACCCCCTTGTCAAAATGGCACCCAAAGCCGAGAAAAAACCCGCCGCTGAGAAGAAGCCCGCCGCCGAGAAGGCCCCGGCTGAGAAAAAGCCCAAGGCCGGCAAGAAGCTCCCAAAGGACTCCTCCGCCGCCTCAACTGACAAGAAGAAGAAGCGCAACAAAAAGAGCGTTGAAACCTACAAGATCTACATCTTCAAGGTCCTCAAGCAAGTCCATCCTGACATCGGAATCTCCAGCAAGGCCATGGGGATCATGAACAGCTTTATTAACGATATTTTCGAGAAGCTTGCTCAGGAGAGTTCCAGGCTCGCTAGGTATAACAAGAAGCCCACCATCACGAGCCGAGAGATTCAGACAGCCGTGAGGTTGGTATTGCCCGGGGAGTTGGCCAAGCACGCTGTTTCTGAAGGGACCAAGGCTGTTACCAAGTTTACTAGCTCTTAGGTTATTTTCGATATTGCAATTGTGATTTGGGTAAATTAGGGTTTGGTTGGTATGTAAGAATCGATTATAATTATGGTTTTTAAGAATTGGTGGTTGTGTAATTTACTGCTTTTTCTAATATATGTCGATGTGGAAGTTGTAATTTGCAAGCAATTAATGTATTAGGAATGTAATGTCTGGAAATTTAGGGTTTTAATATATAAATTGGAAATGTTACGGCTTCTAAAAATTGATGATCCTGATTTTATCATCATATTTCCATGGTTTAATTGTAATTTGCAGTTATTAATAGTTGTAGGTATTAAAAGTTCGCAAAATATATTTGTATTCAAATTTGATGTTTTAATTGAACTAGCGATTATCAATTGTGTTAGATTTGCAATTTATTTAAACTTAGGGTTAGATGTGAAAATTAGGTTCTCAGTGAAATTTTTGTTAATCTGCTGCGATATTATTAATTAGTTTGAGCAATTGGCACAGTAAATTAATTGAATACACGTCATTTGCTGTTTAAATTAATTCGTTTTTGCATGTATTGGTGAAATGTGGCACGAATTTTAAGACAAATGGACATGTCTCAATCAATGTTGAATTGAGTATTTTTTTCGTCGTGGCTAATCCTATACCCTTACCCACATGACCACATCTAGGTTTTGTGTGGTTATCTTCTATCAGCCGTTACATATTCAGAATCTATTGCAAACAGAACTTGAATATATTGCTTTTTTGTTTCATAAATTAATGGTCATGGCTTTGAATTTGAGCTCCACTCATATTACATTCAAAAACCCTAGCAGGAATTGTGAAGTGCAAGGGGTTTTGTGCAAAGAAGCTTCAAGGTCGTCGTTTCGCATTTCTGCTGATGCAGCTCCGAAAGCTAAATTCATAGCCAGACGGAAAGAAACTGTTCCCGTTCGACAACTTCAACGGCCTCTAAGTAAGTATTATCTATTATGTGTTCCGATTAATCTTTGTTTTCCGGGTGACATTATAGTTTGTAATTTGATACTGTGTTGAAATTTATCATTTCTAGTTGAATATATGTGTTCACATTCAGGTATTACTTAGATATGAGTGGGATAGCTATATTAGGGTCCAAGTAATTATGTGTTCTGATTAATCTTTGTTACGTTGTGAAACTATGGGTTGTGATTGATGATCTTGTGTGGTTTGTAGTTGAGTATATGAGTTTGCCAGCAAGTCAATACTCGGTGCTGGATGCGGAGAGGATAGAGAGAGTGGATGACAACACATTCAGGTGTTATGTGTACACTATTAAGTTTTTCAGCTTCGAAGTGTGTCCTGTTTTGCTTGTTCGTGTTGAGGAGCAGCCTAATGGTTGCTGTATCAAGCTCTTGTCCTGCAAGGTAACCATTACTGTCTCAATTCGCTGCAATCTATTCAGTTTAGTTTTGTTGATTACCTATTAGATTGGTGAAAATCTTAAGTCTACAATTGGTGTGCTTGCTATTTGTCGGTGGGGGGGGGGGGGCTCACTGTTGGTGGATAGGAAAGAAGGGGGAGAGAAGGCCACAAGGGAAGGGAGAGGGAGAGGGAGAGGGAGATAGGTTGTGTGTTAAGAGTATATTTGATTTGAAGTTCTGTGTTCCCATTACAATCTTAGTATCATACACAAATCCTAAATAATGTCTTATTTATTCGCTTATCTCAATCTTGCCTATGCTCTTAACAAATCAAAGATGCTAATTTAGTAAATGGAAGACTGTTAATATTGTCTCCCTGATGCTATATGTATTTTGTTTTTCAGCTAGAGGGCTCTCCAGTGGTGGTTGCGCAGAATGATAAGTTTGATGGTAAGTACCGGCACATGAAAGTATTCACTAGCCGTCATTTCATTTAAAATTTGGAAATCTCTTTTTCGCTTGGTAATGATTCCATGAATACCGAGATTTGATTGTCCTAAATTGTTGCTTCATATTCTAAAATTGCTGTTTGCTTTCTCTTTCTAAACATTTCTAAATATAATATCAAACTCCTCATATATGACTGATGTCAGATTATGCTACTAATTATCTGCCGAGTAAATTCTGTTGTTTGCTAATTCTTGTTGTAAGGCTCACTTATATATGACGGGTGTCAGAAGTCGATGACCTGACACTGAGTCCTGCTCATTACTTATTTTGAAAATCACATTTGGTAAAAAGTTGTTAATATATCCTCCCTAGTTAGTGTTTTCCTCTAAAGGGACTGTGCATAGAATTGATAATTAATTTACCTAGTTTCCGACTTAAGTAAATGCGGGTATAGTTGTTAAACGTATTCATTGAATTAATGTTTAAAGGGGCCAAGTAGACAATTCTTTTTCCAGCAACAGTTACAATTGTCGGATATAAAATCGCTATCTTGTTTCTGGTTTCGATAGAAATATGGTAAGAAATCCTACCATAATGATCATTACCAAGTGGTTTCATTTGATTCCTGAATTTATTACTCCATAATTCTTTTCAGGACTGCTTTGACACTGATTTCGTATCGGCATGCAGCTTCTATGGCAAACAGAGTTTCATGTGATAGCCAACCAAGTGATTCACTGATGCAGCAACTCACTTCCGATACTGTTATTGAGGTATCACATTGGCGTATCATTGTCGTTTGGTAGCATATTTTAGTATGACATAGTTGCCGTTTGCTTAATCAAAATGGCTGGTGTAAATGTTACATTCTCAGGTCAGCATCGAGATTCCATTTGCATTTCGAGCAATTCCGATTAAAGCTTTTGAATCAGCTGGTAACCAGGTCCTTGAACAAATATTGAGGATCATGCTTCCTCGATTTATGTCACAGGCAAGTTATTGATTCTGTTACTTCTCTTTTTCTGAAACACATACTTCTTCTATGGTAGTTGACAATACCTGACATGAAATGTAAGATGGATGGGTGGAGTTGCACGAAAATATAGATAAGAAAATGAGGTGAGTCTCAAAAGTGGATAAAATAGACTCGAGCAGGATGGTTGGCTACACACAGAAGGGGGTGACTAATAGGGTACCTGTCGTTGTCAAGACTCGAGAGCCGTTCCCTAGGATTGGGCTTTCCAGGATTATATTGCAGTACAGACATCTAAAGAGTTGTGGAGATGTCAAAAAGGATGTGGAGTACATGAGTTTGACAACTGTCGTAACTGAAATATATCTAATTGCACCATGTAGGTCCTTGCAGCTTCGGGTGTAAATATACATATATACACCAAAATACCTAGCTCTTGGCATTTTAACTGCTGAGCAGTACTGACCCAAAGAATGAACATAACCAAGGACAGAGGGCATAAAAGGAGGTTATGAAAGGGAGTAACAGCATTGCAGAGGAAATAAGAAGTGGGTTAGAGGAACATATCTCCTCTGCTGAACAGTTTGTATCACCAATAGGTTTCTAATAGAAGTCCGTTCTTATAATTTTCAATTGGACCACGACAACAGTTTGGATGCGCAACGAAATTTTTATATAGGGCATTGCAGATTAGACTCTGCAACTAAAGTTAAGCTATAATAACAATCTCTTTCCAACATGCATGTTTCGAGTTATTTACTGCACAGGCTTGGTTTACATAATCTCTATTTTGAATCACCTTGGTGGAAGTGCATAAATGGTTGTTTAACTAAAATTGATTATGAAATGCTTACATTATCTGTGCTTAGTCAACTTTATCTCTGATGGCATGGGTCTCGTTCTAATTAACATTCTGGCAATGCAGTTAGTGAAGGACTATCAGGCATGGGCTTCAGGCGACACTTCAAGGCAGCCTCTTGGCACTGGGCAGATTTGAGGTTATGATGATGAATTGTATCCCTTCCACTGCCCCAGCTCCCTTGTATATCATTGATGTACGAAGAGTATTGTTATCAGGTGCCTTTGACATCATTAGAGGCTATGCAGTTTCTATTTGCTTGAATATTTTCAGGTGCCTTGGGAATATTTAAGGGCTCGTCATAGTGTTTTCTTGTTTGTTTTACTATAGGAAAGTATCCGGGTTCATTTCTGATTTGGTTCACCTGCAAGTAGATACATGAGTTCCAGATATGGAGAAATACACTGTACACATTTATATATTTGTTATTATGCACATGTAATGATTTGTCTCCTCGATCTATTCATATTGTCACTAGAGTTCGATATCCTTATTAGTTATAATCAAGTGTCCCCGAGCAGGCCTTACCGTGGCTTTGTGCTCTCTAGTATCTGATCAATGTTTACTTTGGGCACAGAAGTTATCAAGCTGTACTCTGCGACCTAATATTTCTTTTATGTCAATATGATTAGTCATTGTGCAATCCTGGCGACTTTTGCTTTGGGTTCTTAGTTTTGGCATATGATACAAGTGTGAGTTTGTGTATGGGTTTGATTGTGAAAATTGATACTATTAGCTAGTACATGTTTATTATATCAAGCTTTTATTTGAAAGGAGGGTCTTAACCGATGCAACATCGTTTGACCTCCTCTTGTAATAATCGTGATAATTAACGAGTGATATAATCTGTAGAAAGCAGGTACACAGATAGATAGAAAGTGCTCCTTTAGTGAGAAATCGTTTCCAGTATTGATGCTAGAACTTAGAAGCAGAGCTACATGATACACTGATATAGTATCCCAAAGACTTCGAGTGTGGTCTCAGCAAATTGCAACCTCTCCTTTTTCACGAAGTTAAACTGCTCATTCCTGTCTTTTTATCAAACGGTAAAAAATATATTTCACACAAGGACAAAACTGTTTGTGCAAGGGGCATCCTCGTCCTAATTTTGATTTTTGAATGATCTGTATTTTTTAAATCAAATATCAGTATTAGGTCGGGTTATAAATGCGAATGGATCCAAGTCCACCACGATCAAAGCAGCAAAAATAACCTTAAGAGAGGGGTGTAAGACGAGCAAAACCCTTGAAGCTAAGTACATCGCGAGCTGGCTAGAGCATCGACTGATGGGTTTACCTTGCGAAACATGGGATGAATCCCCACAGTGGTGTTTTTAATTTGTTCATGCCACCTATAAATTATAGTCGTCTCTAGTTGACATGATTAAAACTTCATTTCTTATAACTTAATAAAAGTAATTAAGTAAGAGCTCGAGATTTTGATTTGCTCAAGTAATATCTAAGCGTCACCAGTCTCAACATCCTGATTCAATGTCAAGTAAATTTCATTTGCTTGGTTGAAAGACACCAAGCTAGTTTTAATGAGAATCATAGTGTATGAAAGGACAATTTCAGTCGACTTCTAGTATTGGTTACACATTCAAAAATTTGAGCCCTATGTTTATTTATTAAAATAATAATTAATATACTCCCTCCTTTTTTAAATTTCTTTTTGTCATTGTAGCAATTTGCACATAAATTAAGGTTAAGTAAAAAGAAGTCAAAAGTATATTGGAAATATAAAATGACAATTAATTGAAACTATATAATTGTTTGATTGATAAATTCATAAGAAAAAAAATAATCAAAAAGCACATAGAAAATATAAATTTATAATTAATTATGTTAAAAGTATTTAAAAATAAAAAATTAAATTTAGGAAGACAAATAAAAAAGAACCGAAGTAGTACAGATTTGAATTTTTTTTTCATAAGATTCCCAATTAATAATGTGTATAAAATCACAAAGAAACAAACAACCTATCATCAATAATCAATAATAATCTTTCAATTGTTGAATGTCACACCAATCATACAACGTTAACCTAAGTTTGTCGTGTCCACATTCCACAACCCTATGAATAATTGTCGCTTTGTCATTACCCTCGATCGATGAAGGAGATCTGACATCAGATTGTCAATTTTGTATTCAAAAGACAAGAACTTGGAGTACTTTTTTTTTTTTTTAAATTATTGTGAACCTTATCAGATATTTTCATAGCTGTGTCAAGGTTTTAGCCACACAATATTGTTAGAAAATACTTTTACTCGTATTATAATTAAAAAAAATGTTGTTTTATTGTATTGGAAATTATTCATTATATATACCTTTATTTTATTTAATCTATGTATAACTGATTAAAGACGTGTAAGCACACGAGCGGATGATTCTTGTCAGTTGGTTAAATCCTTGCTTCGGCAAAAACGTCCATCCATATACACATATTTCTTCAAAAGAAATTAAATCGCTCAAAAAATAAGTAAAATAAATGATTAAAGTATCATATAAATATCAACCAATCATTCTAATCACTAAATGTCTCATCAACCAGAAATATGATAAGATACTCGACCTATTTACTTCACTCAAAAGCAATAAACCACTCACATGACTAACTATATATATGCTCTTAATTAGTCACCTCTTACATCTACCCTCTGATCCGTGTAATAATTAAATTGGGTGAAAACTTCAGTATTTTATCTAGAAAGGAAAGAACTAACAACCATTGCTCGGTTTTAGTGTTTTTTTTATTCAATAATAGATGCCAAATTATAGTTTACCCAAAAAACAAGATTTCAATTAAAGGAAAAACTAACGTTAAACCTTCACCTAGAAGATTGTACTACGCAGTCTTACTTTTGTTTTATTAATTTTACCACAATCGCAATTTAGTTATGAGATTATAATTTTTGAATTATTCACAAAAAATTACAGTATCTATCTTATACTCAACAAGCGACATTTTTCCTATTTTACAAACTAATCATATTGATGAGTTGACCATAACATGGCAGTACTATAAATTACTTAATCATGATGTTAAGTGATAAATCATACAAATAAAAGCCTTAAATAGTCTACTATATATATATTCTGATTTCAAGAAACGGTTTATTATTCAAGCAAATAAAAAATCATACTTAATCATGATGTTAAGTAATAAATCCCTTAAACATACGTTATTCAAGCAATGTGGTTGGTTGTTGATGATAAAAAAAAAAAAAAAAAATTCAACCATGCATGTAACTGGTGGTTCAATAAAAAATATCTATCGAGTTTGTTCAAAATGAATTTAAGGTGTCCAAAGATAGTACACTACAACATTTCTTGTAATCAAGCAACAAATGGTTTAATCAACAAAATTAAATGAAATTCACTTTATTGTTATAATCAAAGTATATATTCCGACGAAAGAAAATATCTCTACTAGAACACAAATTGGAAAAACATTTAATTAATAAACTAATAATAATGGTATACTCAGGATCCATAATAAAGATGTATATTATTAGTTAATTGGAGGTTTCTGGTGTAATTCGCATACATATCAAGTGTACTATATAAAATTATCATATAAAGCACAATCTTCTGGCAGATGTATTTTTCTTTTTATTATTATTATTATTATTATTATGAACATTATCAGACATCCTGAAAAACGATTCAATTTCCTCCCTTGGCATGATCTCTAAAAACTGTAGCCGCCTCTCGCACGACGGCACATCCCATCTCGGCTTCTTTGGCGGTGGCGGGCAGCTAAGGATCTTTGGGATCATATGTTGTGGTGATTGTGGTGTGCGACACTTATCATTACCATTTTTGATTTAATTTGACCGCGAATATCATCACCATCAACATCATATGATTCTGATGATCTAATTTCAAGAAGTCCTTCAATGAATTCAAGATCTTTTGACATTTTTTTTGTATTGCCTGGGGGGGGGGGGAGACTTTTGGAGGGAAGTTGAAGAGAGACTACGAAATGATAAGAAATTGAATAGAGAACCAACATAATATAGTACTCCATGCCAATTTTTTATTTCCTTTATGGTTTGTTTATTTATAGAAACACATTAATTTTAATTATTTGATTCCAATCTAAGGATACTCATTTACTTACTATAGTTGGCTGATCACAATGTAGCTATTTATTTTTACATCAGATGATATATTTTATACATAGCTAGTTTCACTAATAGTTACTCAAAGAGTTCAATTATATTCCCATACATATTTGATTTAAAATCATTTAAAATTATATGGTTATTCAAATACAATCATAGTCATAATAAATATGTATTTATTCATATGTCAAAAGAGAAGAAGTTGTATAATTTTTTAAATGAAATCACAGTTTGTTCTAGTACATGGTTTTAGTGATGGAGGTTGGTGCTGGTACAAAATCAAATGCCGATTGGAGAATTTGGGGTACAAAGTTTATTGTCCAGACCTCAAAGCTTCAGGCATCGACCAAACTGATCCTAACACTGTTCTTTCCTTTGATGATTACAACAAACCTCTCATTGATTTCTTGTCCACTTTTCCTCACCATCAAAAGGTTCATCTCTCTCCCCATTCTACTAATCTATGTCTTTGTGTATATAATGAGTGTAACGCCCCGCCCAGAACACCCGGGTAGGAACGTTATTTGATTTGATGGCCTCACAAACCATCACGAGTCTTTCCAACACGTTTTGTCCTTACTCACGTGCTCATTGGGCTACCGAAAAGATAATGCATCTTGATGGTATGAGTAGTACCAATCAAATCATATCAAACATATCACCTTGCCCACTTTGGGCCGGGTATTACAATGAGTTTCTATGGACTTTTCTAGTGTCACACGTACCATTAATCAAATTATTTGTGTACCAAATTTTGTAACATTGAAACGATTCCTTAATAATACCTGGTAAATTACTGATAAAAGTTTGAGTAAAATAGTATTGCAAATAACGTATATATAAATTACTAATTAATAGACTGTTTGAATGAAATACGAGACGATTGTCTCCAACGAGAGTTGAACCAATACCTCATGATTAGAAATTTGGATCAGATGACACCAAGCTATTAAGCCATCAACAACTAATCACCTACGTGTAGTAGTGTCTTTCAAAACGGCCCAGTGACTGAGTTTTCCTGAAAAAATGCAGTTGAGTGATCCAACATGGTCCAGTTAAAATGAGGGTGATCGAACTGAAAATATTAAATACTTTCAGTGATCTTTGGTGCCATTAACCCTTCTTTAAAATTATATTAGGAGAAGGGAACTGTAACAAATCGGAGAGAACATATTTTATTATTGTTTGAGTATCATAATTTGAACTTAGGAAAATCAACGGAGTTGTGGAAAATATATTTCAAATATATCATTCTCTTCCATTCTCCCATAATTTAGGGGAGAAGGGAATTTGAAGGAGATCAAATTTCTCCTAGGGTGGAAATCAATTAAGTTTTCAATCACAATAAAATATTCCATATTTCTTGATTCTTCCTAAAACGAACAGACATAATTACTTCTAGTAAAGTGAAAAATGAATTTTAGGTCCCCCAAAAGACTTTCTTTTGGAAGTTCGTATTGTCCTCAATTCTTTGCTAATTTACAAAAAAAGAACAAAAAAAAACAGATTCCCAGAAGTCAGTTGGCTATAAGGGAAAAAAGCCTAGTTTTATTTCTTTTCCAAGAAAATTTGAGAGAAATTTGGTTTAAATATCATATGTTTGAGTCCGATATTAATTTGGACCATAATTTAATTTTTTTTATGTAGAATGAAATCGACAAATTAAGTATGCACGAACATTATTCTAATTTTTATATTATACGATAAAGGAAAATCCTTGAATGTACATTAATATTATTGAAAATATTGTTGGAAGATGGAGCGATATCTACTAGTATATAGTATGAAACCAATAAAACATGATTTAAAACATAAATATCTCTTATTCTACATGCGAAAAAATTATAACAAGTCAAAAATACGATTAACATGATTGGTACATTTTGAATATTATGGTCAACAAAACACGATTTCAAACGTAAATATCTCTTATATTCTACATGCGGAAATATATATTGAGACGAATCCAACAACATCCCACATGAATATATCATCTCTTATCGTTTAATGAGAACTGTTGATCAAATTTTGTAAAGTTTGACCATAAAAGTCAAAATGTACCAATCATTTAGGCACGGAGGGAGTATTATTTAAGTATTATTACATTAATAATATTCTCATTATGTTGGTCATTGGTAGGATAGTTATGTTGCAAATCCGTTACGAACGTTACATCCATTACAAACGTTACACGATAATGAGCCTTGGTGGACCGTTACTATTACAATTAATATGATATGATGGTGGTCCTTTCTCTACCTATAAATAGATCTATTTCTCCATCAAAAGGATCATCACAAACTAAAGACTATAACACATAAAGTAAAGTTTATAGGCAAAGAGAAAGAAATCATCTTCATACCTTGAGGGAAACTCTCGGGGATCAACAACGCTTTTCTGATCTATTTCAATTACGTATAATATCTGCGTCTAAATGACAAAAGGTATATAGATTATGTTTTTATTATATATAATGTTATAATCATGTAATTCAAGATTTTGGGATAATGTTATATTACGTTATCAAGTAACAATTGGTATCAGTGCTAGGATTTCGAATACATAAAAAGCACAAACAATTGATGTCAATTTTATTTGAAATCACAGTGGCAAGGAATTTTCATAGATAATCTAAAACTTTAAGGTGCAATAGGTATTTTCTTGCCAATATCAAAACCATATATGTGGACAACATTAACTAGACATCCGTCGCTCGGTCTTTCCATTACTAATTGCCTGTAGGCTAAGTTAAAATGAGTGAAATTGATGCCATCCATCATTAAAGAAAACACGACCTAGTTCTCCATTATCTCCCATTTCATTTTCATCGAGAAATAGCCGATATCCTATAATATAATTTTGAGGAAATCCGAGTCCTTCACAAGAGGGCTCGACAATAACCTTGTAAAATCTCTTCAATGGTATGCCTTAATGTGCATGAATTTCATTGTGTTGTTTTGTGCTGTCTAAACGCCCCCATTTGGAGCCTATCTTTTCTTAAGTTTCAAACACTTAAATCTATCATGGGAATATTAGTTAAGGGATCTGAGGCACTCGAGTCGGCCCTTGGCGAATACCCATCAAATATTTGATGTGCTCGAACCGGGCTTGAAGTTGGTGCGCAAATGCTTGGCCCGAAGCCCCAATCCACCTTACTTCATAATGAATATTGGGCCATTCCGTGGTTTGGTGGGCCTGAACCGGTCTCGAACCAGAATAAGAGGGCAGGGCCTCAGACAGTTCGAGCGGACCGGGTCCCTTAGACATCCCTAGTTCGGTCTATAAATAGAAAATGAGACTGTTTGGGTAAGTTTCCAGTTTCCTCCGCAATTCTTATTATTTGAAGACTTCAAGTTAAAGAGAGATATTAAAAAGAACATTCATCAAATTATAAGAAATACAATTGGTATTTTTATGGTCAAAATTTAAAAATTTTATTTGATAAAAATTCACATTAAATTATAAGAAATAATGTAGTCATGTGAGATTTTGTTTGATTCGTCTCAATATATATTTTTGAAATATCAACTTTTATAATTTTTTTGTATGAAAAATCAGAGAAAATTATATTTTAAATCGTATTTTGTTGATCATGAAAGTTAAATGTACCAATTATTTATGGATGGAGGAAGTATAATAAACGTGACAGACTAAAAAACGGTGCACATAATTAAAAGTTTTGATTTCTCAGAATTCAATCTTATCCATCAAAATATATCTAAAAAGTAAAAAATAAGAAGAAAGTCACTGATCAAACATAGAGTTTAGATTTCTTGGTGCACCAAACATAACCTTAAAATTCTATATATATGTATATATAATAAACACACATATATATATATATATATTAAGAAAATAAAAAGTAGTCAAAAAGTACATTGAAAATGTACAATGATAATCAATTGAAACTATATAATTACTTGGTTGATAAATTCATAAGAAAAAGTAATTAAAAATAGATTGAAAAATATAAATTTACAATTAGTTATGCTAGAAAGACAAATATTTAGAAACAAAAAATTAAAGGTATGATGACAATAAAAAAGAATCGAGATAGTATTAAATATTTTGATAACCTTCATATATAATATTCTCTATATCTTTTGTTATAATATGACCAATTACAGTTGACATTATTCTATCAGTCCTTATTTTATGACCCACTTTTATTTTGGAGTCAAACTTTGAAAAGATTGATCATAGTTAATAAGAAATGAAATAATCATATGAAATATTGTTAAATTAGTTTCAATTTACATTTTTAAAATATCGATATTTTAAAATTCTTATATGAATAAAATTGTAAATATTTACGTTTTAAATTGTGTATCAATAATAACGAATAGTTAAACGGTTTTTATGAAAAGGGATAAAGGGAGTATAATATAAGAATCCTATATCCTTTTTTTGTCTACCTCTTCTTGGAACTGAGATATCAAATGTGAGTGTGGTTTCTCCTTCTTCATAAAGACAAAACGTGTGGACTAAGTATTGTTTACCGGACGTTACCAAGTGCAATGTAAATTTCTCTGATTTTTAAAGGAAGATTCTATTATTATTTCATTTCTTAATCACTATATGTCAAAGCTTTAACATTAAAATATTATGTATACCACGTTAAGATATATGACAAAAAAATGTTTCTATATATGAATAATTTTGAGCCCCCAACATTGACATCTTTCATTTTGTTACATCATATGTTGCACGAAGGTCTGAAGGAGATGTAAAAATGAAAAAGATAAGAAGAGATACTAATTCAGGTGCACTTGTATCTGATTCTCAAGATATTCTCACCGCTATATTGATTCATCTTCCGGCAAGATTTTTAGTCAGCCTCAAACTTGTTTCCAGGCAATTTAATTCTGTGATCTCAGACCCCCCTCTTTGGTATCGATCATTTACGTTTCCATCATCGTGACAACAACAACCGGAACTCCTTAGCTCCTACTGGCCTTTACTTCTATAGTTCATTTAGCAACTGCCCGGAAATCTACTCTGTCTCGTTGTCTGATCCAGCAAAATCGATTCCTTCCCTGTCGAGTTTGGAGTTTGTGGCTTTTCTTCTGGATCGCCAATTCAAGATTGTCCAATCTTGCAATGGACTTTTACTTTGCAGCTTCGACAATGAAGGTTCGTGTGATTCCAGTTTGCGTTCAGCAAGGTTATACTGCGTCTGCAATCCTACAACACAGGATTTCATGATGTTGCCTGAACTCCCCAGGGTTGAATCTTCGTTGAAGTCCAAAAACGCAAAGTCCAGGAAAGACGAAGAGCTCTGTGATCCTGTTCTCACGTTAGCTTTCAACCCGTTCCAAACACACGTTTACAAAGTCTTTGGGGTCAGAGTTGTGAAACAGCTTGGACGTGTATGTACTTGTGAATTGGTTGTTTACACATCAGATGAAGGTGGCAGAGTCTGGAAGAAAGTTGGCTGCCAATTCACCATTCCAGTAACCTTGAAGAGAATCCATCATGGGCTGTTTCACGACGGAGGAAAAATAACCTGGATGTGCGAGAGAGGTTTCATTCACTATGATGTTCAAGCCGAGAAGGTAATGGAACTACCAAAAAGACCAAATCACCGATCAGCCTTCAACAAGATTAGATTCTTTGGCGAGAGTATTGATGGAAGCCTGCAACTCATTAAGCAAAGATGGAACTCGAGTTTCAATGTCAACCAGTTGAGGCCTGAAACATACAAATGGCAATTTCGATCCAGACTCCAACTTCAATCTTCCATATACGAAAGATATCTAGACGTCGTGCAGGAAAACCATTCGGATACCTGGAAGGAAGGATGTGTTCAGATACGTACCAAATTCTATCTGTTGATGATGGAAGGAAAGAAGTGATTATAGCCATACCTGGAATGGTGCTCCGTTATTGTCGAATTTCGAAAGAAATCAATTGTGCTTCGGCAGCTTCCTCAACAGTTCAACGAAGATTTCAGTTTCGGTTGTGTTACTTCTTTTCAATTTGTTGAAACATTAACTCCAGTTCGGCAGTTTGAGTGCACCAAGCGTTTGCTCTCGGCAACAATACTTAATTTCATTTGTGCTTCTACACTGCATCATAATGTCAAACATACAATATATTTAAAAATAAAGATTAAAATTTACAAACTGTTCCGAAATAAACTAATTCCAACGTATAACCTAGGGATGGATACGATTCGAACATAATTCGAATTATTCGAGCTTGAATTCGTCGAACCGATATTCGGATTTGAACCCCAACGAATCCAAATCGAATTTGATATGCAATATAACATTCGTTTTATATTCGAATCCGAATCTACCAACAATCTATTCGATATTCACGAATATATCCGTTATTCGATTCGTTTACAACTATTCGGTCCGTATTCCCTATTCAATTCGTCTGTTAATGCTCAATTTGTATTCGGGATTCAATTCGTATTAGGTATTGAATTTGTTTTATTGATTTGATGTTCGTATTCCATA